>JACEEZ010000292.1:275962-288462 GCA_016584305.1 Chionoecetes opilio
CTTCAATCTTAAAAATTCACAATTATCAAGCAACCATAAAGTAGAAAAAATGGGCGGCGCACCTTAGGGAAACCCCTTTTTTCGGAGACCGGAAATTTTCGCTTGCTATCGAAGTGAGTGTTGATAGAGCCTGGCGGAATTGGAGCAATGCAGTATGACTGGGGTGAATCTCCTAAAGCTTTCCCCCATCGTTTCATCTGTCAAAACGCGGTGATTGCGACGAAATTTCCGAGCGAGAAATTCCCAAAAACCGTGATAAGACTATAAAAAGGAACTATGGTAGGTCTACCAGTCCCGTCACGAGAAAAATTAGAAGGATTCCTAGATGAAGGATATCCCCTAAAAAAAATTCCTAGCCGCATCGAACACGAACGTCAAATACTCGAAGAAAGACCCATTCAAAGGATTAACATGATTCCAACACCAAAGAGAGAAGAAAAGGGGTTAAACGGGAAAGGAAGCGATAAGTACACACGCTCCTCAAACCCCGAGACCACCGAAAAACGAAGTGGAAAAACTAAAACAACAAGTCCGAGAACTTATGGCCCGTTTGGCCCAAGAGAAAATAAAAAGTCACCCCCCCACGCGGGTCCTTCACGAAGTGAAACATCCAACTCACAAGTACTGCGCTTATTGTCAGACACAGACACATAACCTTCCGGATTGTTGGTGTTATGGTGGCTATATCAGGTTCTCTCCGAGGGCCAAAGAAACTGTGATTTCCGGCTGTGTTTTTTTTCCTCTTTGGTTTTACAAGTTCCTATGGTACATACAGAATATATTATTTCACTGCCCCTTGGCAGCGGCTAGGCACCAGATTTCCCAAGTCCTCCTCGGGTACCAACTGGAACAGGGAGGCGAGCCGTCCCGGGTGAGTGGCTTGTGCACGTTGTTGTCCCCTGGGGACTGGGTGCCCAACAGGAGAGGCGGCCAGGAGTCCCACCGCGGTTGGCCTCAGTCACCAACAGGACAGGGATTGAGCGTCCCGGTGTGGGGTGGATTGAGGTTGGGCGGTGTCTTCAATGGGCTGGACGTCCAACGGGAGAGGCGACCGGGAAAGTCTCACCACGATTGGCCTTACCACCGAGGCCTCTGCGGCTCGGTGATGGCGTGATGGGGGAGGTAGGGAAGGGCACCGCCAGGAGCGCCTGTAACTGACGGCGGCATGGGTCAGTCGGGGAACACCCGCCTTTTCCAGCGCACGGGGATCCGCCACAGCCCCCTGTAGATAGTGGAAGAGAGGAACGGGACGGGGAGGACAGGTAGGGAATGACGTAGTGGGAGTAGGGGTTGAGGTGCTCTCACGGGGACGAGCTGGCGTCAACACCGGAGTAGGGATGGGAGTTGGGTGGCTCTCAACGGTGACTGATGGTTGTCTGAACCGGAGTAAGGGGGGTGAGGTGAGGAGAGGAAGCCTGGGGGACTTTGCGTCGCGGCCCAGGGAGGAGGAGAGGAAGCCTGGGGGACTTTGCGTCGCGGCCAGGGAGAGGAGAGGAAGTCTGGGGACTTTTTCGTCGCGGCCAGGGAGGAGGAAGGAAGTCTTGGGGGCATGGCGCTCCAACCAGGACTGACTGCTGAATAGCATATAAAAAAAAGAAAGCAGGAATGGGGGAAATGGGGACAGGGAGAAGAATAGATGGTGAGAGAAAGGAGGCTAGTAAGAGAAAAAGTCTCCGGGGCTTGACCCAGGTGCTGTATGTTTTTTTGTGTGTTTTTGTTGTGAGTCGATCTCGACCTAACGACACGCTTTCCCATCTCGCCCCGAGCAAACAGAAACCACTCTGGGGCGGGTTGGCAGGACATGGGCCTCGGAAGATGGTGCTCCGGACACACCCAGGACAACCCCGCGCCCACCCCCGCCCCCCACCAGTTTTTTCAGTTTTGGTTTTTGTTCTTGATTTTTTTTTTCTTCACGCTTGACTTGTTTTCTTTCTCTTTGTTTCTTCTTTCTTCTTTTCTTCTTTCTTCTTATCTTGTTTTGTTGTTGCTGTTGTTGTTTGTTTATTGTCTTGTTTTTCTTGTTTTTCTTTTTTGTCACTGCCCTGTACGCGCGCACACCCCCATACTCCTCGGGACCCCCACGGGCGGCTGGCTTCATTTTCCACTACCTCCCCCGCGTTTCAACATATACAAACAGGAGGAGGAAATTGTGAAAAATTTAGTGAAAGAAGTCTGAGATTAAAAGTGTTTTTTTTGTTTTGTTTTATTTTTTTCAGAGATTGGACAGGGGAAGAAGGACTCCGTAGAGCGGAGGACCTACAGTTTTTCGTGGGATCCGAACCACTGATAGAGAGGGGAAGGCGAGCGGAATGGAGTGGATTGTAGAGTATAAAATTTTGCAGCAGCGTAAAAAAGGGTAAGATTACCTCCGTATAGCAGAGGGGTCATTGGATTTAATGTGGCCTCGTCCGAACCACGGTAGGATAGTAGCCTGTAGCCTGTAGCCTGTAGCCTAGTAGCCTGACTGCCTGTGGCTGTGCGCGCCTTATATACCCCTCGCTCTCCTTGAGCTTGAACTTGAGTGCGGCCACCATGCTGATCATTCCCGTGTCTTGATTGTGGCTGTGTCTTCGTCACAGTTGGAGAAAACCTCCATTAGGTCATTGTTTCGACTGTCGCAAACCCGGTTGCCGGAGGGGAAATCAAAATTGTCCTGGACGTGCCCAGGCAAATAATACTCAACATCCGAGTCAAACCCAAAACTCTAGACAGTTATCATGACTAGACGGTGACGATATTTCACCCACTATCCATGTGAATATTAACGGGAAGATAGTAGAAGCTATAGTAGACACAGGGAGTGGTTACACTTTAATCAAAGAATGTACCGCCAAACGAATCGGAGGGGAAATAAACTTACGACGCAACCTTCCTCAACTTGTAAGAATCACAGACACCCCGTTGAAAATTCTCGGTATGATATGGGCAGAAATCGAAATCGGTGACGGACAAAGGTTTAAAAAGTGGTTCCCCGTTATTCCAGACTCTTATCTCAACGGCGATGTACTTCTTGGTTGTGACATTCTCACAAAAGCCACTATCACCTGGGATGGGAAAAGTAGAGCAATGCGTTGGGGTGACACCCCCCATATCGTGAATCACCTTCACCGGAAAAGAAGCAAAATCAAAAGGATACAACGAAATCCTGTGGAAATCGCGAGTCAGCCACGAAATTCTTCACAAATAAACCTTCTCAATCCGGTGAAAATAAACCCTTACCATTCCCGCTTTATGCCGGTAAACGTAAATGAGGTACCAGGTTCTGACCTACTTGTCTATCCGCAGGAAAAGGTTAGCAAAACTAGTCACCCCTACTTAGTACGAGTGACATCAGAAAGTTCAATCTACATTCCCTTCACGAATAATACCAAGAAGGAAAAGGTTTTGTGCAAAGGTACTATACTCAGGTCATACGACAAAGTAGAAATTCCTCCAGCGAAAATAATCAATTAAATTCATGAAATTCACAATGACTTAATACCGGAAAATGATAAAGCACAGCCGAAAGGGACTCGAACCCAAAGGCTGAAAGAATTAATCAAGAGACAAAAATGGAAACACCTGACAGTTTCAGAACAACAAGAGCTACAACAAGTAATTCTAGAGAATGATCCGCTTTTCATCCTAGACCAAAATGAATTAGGACTCATAAGTGGTCCTCCGGTTCATATAAAGGTGGATGACCCTCAGCCCAGTCGAGGACCTTCGTACCGTTATCCCGAGAAAGCCAAGGAACAAATTTCACATATGCTTCAAGACATGGAAGACAGAAATATCATAGAACGATCCACAGCCGCATGGTTATCACTGATCGTCTTAGTAAATAAACCGGATGGTAGTAAGAGAATGTGTTTAGACTATCGACTAAATAAATAAACATCTCGCCACCGACATCTATCCTCTTCCACGATTAGAAGAATTGGTAGAACAAGCCGCTGGCCAAAAGTATTATGTCACCTTAGACATGCGCGAAGCATATTTCCAGATATTACTCGATGACGAAAGCCGTGATCTCACCACTTTCAGCGATGGTGTCACTCTTTATCGTTTTCGACGCCTACCGTTCGGACTAAACTGCTCACACCGCTATATTTTCCCCGGCGGATGGCTTCAGTATTAACTCCCCTCCTTCAGAAGGATGGGTAAAAAACTATCTGGACGACTTAATTCTATGGGCTCCTACGTTTCCTCTTCTTTTGGAACGTCTTAATCAGCTTTTCGAGGTCCTCACCACAAATGGGGTGAAACTTAACCTCAGTAAATGTACTTTTGGACTTAAAGAAGTCACTTTTCTCGGTCATCGAATCTCAGCCGAAGGAAGTAAGCCTGATTTGAAAAATGTGGAAGCAGTATAAAAAATGAAAGCTCCCAAAACGGTCAAGGAAATCCGACGTTTCTTAGGGATGTGTGGTTTCTATAGGAAACATGTTCCTTCGTTCGCGAAAGTTGCAGCTCCACTTACTAATTTAACAAGAGCCCGCGTCATTTTCACCTGGACGGATGAGTGCCAACACGCGTTCGAACATCTCAAATCGTGTCTGATAAATGCGCCTGTCCTGGTCAGGGCACAAACCTGTCAAATAGAACCTTTCATTCTTACAACAGACGCGAGTAACACTCACGTCGGAGGCGTCCTAAGTCAAATTCAATCAAATGGTTCCAATTGCCCCATAGGGTATTTCTCCAAGAAATTAAATTCTTGCGAAACCCGTTACTCAGCCACCGATAAAGAAGCGTTGGCTATCGTTCTCACCTGTAGGAATTTTCATCATTATCTTTGGGGCTCGCAGTTCTCGATCGTCACGGATCACCAACCTCTCACCAGTATTTAAAAAAAAAAAACTAAATCTCCCCGGATGACCAGGTGGATCTTGGAAATGCGCGAATATAATTATGAGGTTAAATATCTGAAAGGTAAGGATAATTTCGTCGCCGATCATCAGTCACGTCCCGTCGGGGTGATAACGCGTCGACCCGCGACTACTTGGTTGGGACTAAATCGACCACAATTCAAACTACGACAACGGGAAGAATCCGTGTGGAAAGAGTTAGTGGAATATCTGGAGGGAGGTAGAGTTCCTACGAAACGCATACCGAAAGCCACTTTAGCTCAGTTTACAGTAATAAATGACATACTGTACTATGTCCGAGAGAAAACAGATGGAAGTCTACAATGACGGCTTTGAAGTATGAAAAGCCTATTTTTGGGTCCCTGACAGAGCTAGCGCACTAAGCTATAGGATAGGAAAGATCGCTACCCAGGGCAAACCCTGGGTACACAGGCAACCAATTCCAACATCTGGTAACACATTACCAGGCTACACTAAGATAATCTGAAAAAGAAACATACGTCTGGCAACGCCGTGCCATCTGACCAAGGCCGGGTGTCCACCAGCCGGATCGGAGCCATCATAACCATCCCAAAAATCATCCCCGGGGAGAGGGGCTGAAAACTTGCGGGGAAGAAGGGTGGAGGGAAGCCGTGCACTAGCTCTGTCAGGGCCCAAAATAGGCTTTTCATACTTCAAAGCGTCATTTTAGGTCCCCTAGAGCTAGTGCCTAGTACCTGCCCTTTGGAGGGGCAAAAAAGNGTTTTCATCTTAAATATTTTTTTGTGTTTTTTCTCTCACTTTAATTTATCTTGGTGTTTTTTGTACCCATTTTTGGTTTTCAATTTTAGTATATAGCATTTTCTTTAGTCATCTTGTTGTGCTCAAAAGCAAGTCTTTATCCTTCTAAAGGTGTTTATTGAATATTAAATGTTATTGTTATCTATTCTTCATCACTTTTGTTATGGTTCGGCTTCAGTCTCGCTACTCATTCTCTAGACAATCACTGTCTCGCTCGTAACCCTAATATGTCCGAGAAAAAACGATGGGATCTACAGTATGCCCTCATAATTCTCGTAGTATCCGGCCCGCCTCCAACATGCGCATAATTGCAGGTCACTAGACAAAAGAACCATCAAGAAAGCGGACTATACTTTTGGCAATCTAAAGTAGATGTTGGAGTATGTCAAAATTGTGAAACTTGCCAAAGATTCAAAGGAAGTAGCGGGTTACAACAACCCTGGAAGGAATTACCTCCATTAGATAAACCCTTAGAGAGGATAGGAATAGACCTCACTGATATGGTAGCCGGGAACAAGGTTACCGTATGTTATGACGGTAGTCGACCATACAGTAGGTTTTTGGGTTTTCCCCCTTAAAACAAAAACACTACACACATCATAAAGACCATGGCAGTACCTGGCAGACTATGGGACCCCCGCAACATCGTCCTGGACAACGGAGGAGAGTTCCACCAGCCGGGAGCTCCAGCAGTTCTGCACACGACACCAATCACTCTCTGCTATACGCCCCTACCCCCCTCAAGGAAACTCGGTGACCGAGAGGATGCACAGGACTCTTAAGTCAGTCCTCTCGACCCTGTGCCAAGGTCACCCTCTTCGCTGCCCCGTTGTTGCAGCCGTGTCAAATCACCATGAATCAAGCGGTCACACCTCCACTCGACAGCAACCCTACTTCGCTTTCTTCTCTCGCCATGCCCCAGGCTAGTTGGGACATCCTTACCGGCGTTGAGGGAAACAAGACAAACATGGACGTGGCACACGCCCTAATCGGCGAGACGCATCAGAAAATGTCGCGTCGGTACAGGGGACGTCGCAACCGAAAGCGGAAAATCAAGTGGTGGAGGTAGGAGCACTGGTATGGGTCAGAAAAGAGACCACAATACCAGGTACATGCCGTAAACTAAATGTGAATGGGAGGGGAAATCTACAGAGTAGTGGGGGTTTACGTTTGAGTGGTAGTGTCTACGTGTTGAAAAATGTTTTCAGGGAAAGGAATGCAACGAGCCGCCGAGCAAGTGAAGCCCTATCACGGCAGTGAAGAGTGGTTAGTGAACCGGTGGAGAGTGTCCTGCAACCCGACCCGGTGGACGAACAACTAGCCCCTCGTGTAAGGAGACCCCTAGAAGGTCATCGAGGAAGATTGAGTGACATTTTAGGTTAAGATGTGTTAGAAATAGATACTGAGTCACAGAGGTAAGTGTGTGTCGGACTAGCTGAACAATTTGGTCTAGGAGATTCTCATTTCTAGAATTCGGAGTATTTATTTTCACGGGCTCACCCTGGTTCGGTGAGAGGAGTATTTTAAATTTTCGAGATAGTTCGTACAACTACTCACCTACAGTCAGCCAGCTGGAGGTGGAGCGATATTTCAGGACTTGTTAGCGCTTGTCAGTAACCATGAGGGTACCCCGGTGTGCGCCCCTGGACATTCCTAGCAACGAGAATTAGGTATTGAGTCAGGGTTTGACGACCACGTTACTGCCCAGGTCGGGGGTTTTGATTGGGATACTTCCTCCTCATTGGATATTCGTGTAATCTAAACACATTCAGATACCCGTTTCAAAGAATAGAAGAATCTCCATTAAATTCACTCTAAATTCGTCCCATACACACACCTCCCCTTGACAAGCTTTAGAGGGAAACGGAAGATCAGTGAGTAGTTAATTTGATATTGGGAAAAATTAATTTTTCCCCCAGAATAGACGTGTGTAATGCCCGGTATTCGGGAAAAGATAGGATGGAAACTCCTATCATACAATTTCCCGGGTTATGTATTTAAGAAGGAAAAAGGTTTCAATAAAACATATGTTGTTCTGGCAGTTGTCAAGTGTTACCCGCATATGGGGGAAAGATTATCTTTATTATATAAGGTCCAATCAAACTTTTGTTGCCTAATATTTATCCTTCTATCTTCCTTCTTTTTATCTCACTTCTTATCTTCCTCCCTTCCTCACTCCCTCCCCCCAGACACTCCGGGTACGAGTCAAAATGGGGTGGGACCTTTATTTCGCGATCATCGGTAACTGGTAATTCAAAACTTTTCATCCTCCCCCTTTCCCTCTTGACCGATCAAGGAACACTCTTAGATTCTTAATGTCATTCAAAATAGACAAAATAGTGACAGATCACGTTAAAAAATGGATGGGTTAGTCGAGTTATTCGCTAAATTGAAAGTCTACCAAATTTCTATTCCGACTCCCATACCTCGTCGCTCTGAAAAACACGTTCGTAAGCTGAACAAAAAGGGATAACACTTTTCCCCGGCTGTTAGAATAAACATATTAAATTCTTCTATATCAAAGTTGAAGAACTGTATTATAGGCAGCCATTTCATATGTATACTTGTTTCATTAGTTAATTAGAATCATTCATGGGCTGATAATCCCTCCAGGGGAAGCCGTTCATGGGATCCGAACATTCCCCTTTTTCCCGCTACTCATTCCAACCTCACCTTAGTTACCACGAGGAGCCAGTCTCTCATTCACTTCACTATAGGTAAGACCTCAGTAATAGCGTATTTTTGCGACCGCTCTGGCCCGGTCTGGACTGGGCTAGTCCCGGGCGGTCACTGTTTTTGCGAGGCAGTCTAGAACGGTTCAGCCCAGTCCAGTCCGGTCCGGCCCACCCTACCAGGACCACCTTGGACCAGTGTGGGGAACTGGCGCATGCGCACTACAGTCAGCGGGGAAGGCGACCCGGAGCTTCTCGTGCTGCTGATATGACATGAAACACCATGATGGCCGACCATAAGACTAAAGTATCACAGGCGTGGTAGTTGTAAAGTCTTCAGCACAGGTTAAAAGGCGGACGACAAAAAGGATATTGACAAGGTGGACGCCTGCCGCCTCCACAGTTCAGTTCAGTACCGCCCACTCGATCCCCCCGCCAATAGGAAAGAGAATGGGACGGGGCCATCTCAATGTATTTTTGCGACCATCAGTCCACCCTGACTCGGTCCGGACTGGACTGAACCAGGGCGGTGAACGTCACGAAAATGCGCTTTAACTCGCTCCTATTTCCCCCCCCCCCCCTCCCTTTTTATGATATATCTATCTATATTCTCATAAAAAGGTACAGTTGTTCAGTTTCACTAACGCATAGGAGGGCCTGCCCTCCTTATAAGTGTTATTAACGGGAGTCTCCATTCACTTCACTAAGACTCAGACGGACGTCTCAGTCTGACGAAAAAAACCTCACATGGTTTTTAAGTGAAACGCGAACAACATTCTTATCTTATTTCCCCCCTTATATTCTCCATGTATAACTTAAGTATTCAGCGGTATGTTATACGTAAATGATAATTCCTAATAGGATTCAGTGAGGGAGGTTATGCTCATAAGAGCTTTCCTGTATCAGATGGGGAGAGCTTTCCTGTATCAGATGGGGAGAGCTTTCCTGTATCAATGGGGAGAGCTTTCCGTATCAGAGGGGGGCTTTCCTGTATCAGAGTGTAAAAGCTTTCCTTTCAAGTGAATTTTCCCTGTGTCGAGTGTAGAGTTTTCCGTATAGATTGGAGATTTTCCGTGTCAGATGTAGGTTTTCCTGTATCCGATGGAAGTTTTTCGTGTCAATTGGGGGTTTTTTCCTGGTTGGATTAGGCTTATATGTGGTCTGAATCTAAAACAGAGAAAAATATTCGTGATAAATAGGATGATTTTTCCCAATATATTTTTGTTTTTATTAAAAAAAACCCCGGGGTGTTATCCGGTTTTAGGATAATATTTCCCCCATTCAAAAGGTTTCCCCCTTATCGGTGAATTTCTAAGTATAAAACCACGACTCAAAATAAACAATATATCTATTAAAAACGTGTCAGGAAGAAAAACCTAAAACTACTTGCTGGTGGGGCAGCATTTCCCCTTTTCCTTAATCCCCCCCTTTCCCCCTTAACCTTACTCCTCCCCCTTCCCAAATCATTCCCCTTTCAGTACTCTCCGCAGCGAGATGTTTGTACTATAATTAAATAGTGAAGTCATAAACAAATTTCAATTCTCAAATTCACTTGAATCAAAAGGAAAAAATCCTAACCAAAAATATCATTCATAAAAGGGGTCAGCAACAACCTTAAAACCCCGGGATCAATAACACCCATGGGCTGGCAGAGGGGAAAAAGGGGGTTAATGCCTTTTTAATATCTTGAGGGGTAAAGAGAGGGAATAAGGTGACAATGCCCTTTTAAAAACCCCCATGATAGCCTTTAAAGCCAGGCAGTGGCGGAATAAGGGGGACAAGCCTTGCTAATCCCCATGAAAAGCTGCGAGAAGGAATAAGGGTGACAAGCCTTTCTAACACCCTATGATGGTGTGCATATGCAGAGAGGAAAAGGGGGTTAATGCCCCTTTCTAAAACCCTTTATGGGTGTCAGCGAGGGGAAAAAGGGGCAATGCCTTTCTAACACCCATGAGGTTGGGCAGAGAGGGAAAAAGGTGACAATGCCTTGTAATACCCTATGAGGCAGCATTGAAAAGAGGGAATAAGGTGTTAAAGCCTTGTAACACCCATGATGGCTGGCAGAGAAAAATAAGGGTGTTAATCCCTGCAATACCCATGATGGCTGGCAGCGAGGGAATAAGGGGATAATGCTTAAATGATAAATAAATCGTAGGGGTGGTAAGGGGTTTGGGCCAGTCGTTTTAAATAATTTGAAGAGGGGTTTGGGCAAAAAACCCTTCATGAGTTTTAGATTACGGGAAAAAACTCGCGGTCCCTAAATCCGAGCCTTTACCCAAAAAAAATATGTCAAAATTTTTTATGTGAAAGAAAAACTGACAAAATTATCGAATTAAAAGGGTTTAAGCTTAGTCCATTAAGATTGAATAAGTTTCAAAAGTTGGAATGAGGTTCTACCCCTTGTAGTTTTCCCCTAAAGACTAAACAATTTGATTTGCTGGTCTTTAAAGTCCCCGGGGAACTATCCTAACCTCACTATGACTTACAAAAATCTCCTAGCGAGACCTAAGACTGGGAGAGAACTGAATTTTCCGTTGAAATTAAATTTTTTGGGGGGGGTCCTGGGACTTATTATGGACCCCCATGATTAGGACCTAGGTTTAGTGGGGTTAGATTATGAACCATATAATTTTTTTGAGGGTGTCCGGGGGTGCTTTTAGGGGGGCAGGGGGGGTGAAGGGGCATATTATACCCCCCTACTTTAAAATTTATTTTTTTAAAAGGTTCTAAAAGGATCTGGAAGTCGGGAGAAAAATGCCACTAAGGGGGGAAAAAGACTACAATTTTACCAAAGTAGTTCTTGTTTCCACTTAATATTACCCCCTAATATTACAACGAAATCAATTTTGGCGAAATGCCTCCAGCGTTGGGGAATTCCCTTTTTTGGCGAAATGACTTTTTAGTGTGTGCAAAACTCCAAATACCTGTTGATAAAATAAACTTAAAGGGGTTTTAGATTACAGTAGCTATGGGCAAATTTATTTTTTATTGGTAAGTATATGCATATGTTGACATGGCGATATGGGGCGAGAGACTCACCCTGGCCCCTTAATTTTCTCAACCCCCCCCCACTCATGAAGAAATTTATGACACTGCAAGGATATTACAAAAAATAAAATTGGGGGAATTTCACTTAAAGCAAAGAAAGGGGGCTTTGTGTTACCCATTTTTTTTTGTCCCCCTTGGCATTTTTTGGGATGTAAAAAAAAAAAAAAAAAAAACATAACACTTTTTTATTTTTTGGATGGATTTAGAAAATTTAAAATTCAAAATTTTTTAGACAAAGTTTTTCAGGTGGCTTCACCCTCATAAACTTCCATTATTAGGTCTTATCCATTTTTTGGAGTTTGAGTGAACAAAAAATTCCCAATGTCTAAAAAAAATTTATAAATTTTTTACTCGTATAAAAAAAAATTTAAATGTTTCCCCATTAAATTTTTTTTTCAAATCGAGATATTTGTAATTTTTATGTGTCTCCCCAAAACGACCCCAAAAAAACCCTAAAATTTTAAATGAGGGCAGGAAGGTTTTTTGTAGTCCAAGGCCCCCCCAAAGCACAAAAAGAAGAAAACACCCTACAAAAGGGGGGAAGTTTTTCTTTCCGTAAAAAAAGCCTTTCCGCTGCTAAGGGGAAGCCTTTCCCTTAAAAAATAAAAAATTTTTTAAAAAAATTTGTTTTATTTTTTAAGAAAAAAAGAGGGGGGAAAGCGAAAACCCCCTTCCCTCCTCCCCCCCTCCCAATTTCCCTTTTTCTTTTTCCTTTTTTTTTCCCTTCTTTTCTCTCTCTCTCTCCCCCTTCTCTCTCTCTCTCTTCTCTCCCCTCTCTCTTCTCTCTCTCTCTTCCCCTCTCTCTCTCTCCTTTTCTCTCTCTCTCCTCTCTCTCCCCTCTCTCTCCCCTCTCTCTTTTTTTCTCTCCGGGGTGGCAAGGTGTAGAGAGTGAGCTCGCAATGTGCAGCGTCACTGGCATTGGGTAGCGGTTTTCGAATCGCCTGTTCGTGCTGACGGGCGGCGTTTTGTATAGTCAAAAAACCTTTGAAATTTGGGTACTTGCAAAAAAATTTCCTATCTTATTTACTCTCTCTCTCCCCTCCTTCCCCCTCCCCCAACCTCCCACCACCAACTGACCCCCCGCTAACCCTGTACACGTGACCCGTTAAACCCATCATTTTCCTTCCCTTCCCCTTCCTCCTCTATCTCA
>JACEEZ010000292.1:290962-297362 GCA_016584305.1 Chionoecetes opilio
ATTATATTATATATATATTATATTTATATATATATATATTATAAAATTAATTATATATTATATCTATATATATATATATTATATATATTAATATATTATATATATATATATATATATATATTATATATATATTATTATATTATATATTATTATATATATATAACTCTATATATACTATATATATATATATATATATATTATATAAAATATATAATATATTTTATATTATATATATATATATATATATATAATATATATATATATATATTATATATATTATATATATAATATATATATTAAAATTTATATATATATATAATATATTTTAATTATATATTGTTTTTCTTTATTTTGTGTTAAAATAGAATTACTTTTTTTAAATTTTTTATTTTTTTTTAGTTTAGAGTTATTGCCGAATAACATTATATACATGAATAAATATATACACATTTTATGTGGATCCCATCCCATTTTTATGGGGTGTAGTGGGTGAGGAAGACTGACATTGCTGTGGGTTTGATGACTGGGTTCCCCTGTCGTCTATCTTTTTCCACTTTATGTGATGACGATGCTGTCTTGTGAGGCACTTTGTGGGGGGAAAATCTCCAGAAAATTTCCGCTGGAAACTTCCCCCAACACTCATCAAACGATTAGACCTACAACAAATAGACACCTTTAAAAATATTATGGCATGAATGTTTAATGTGCCGTGTATGAAATGTCTTTTTATATGTTTTTTCTTTGAAATGTGGAAGAATCACCTTGTCCTGTTCGAGGAAGGCCTTGCTTAAATTCTCCATTTTCTTACCGTCGGGCCTGGCGGCGGGCTAAAAAAACCCAGTCCTTCTCGGACCTGGGTTCACCTTGACAAGCTATAAAAACTAAATGTTAAAATTTAGTATAAATGTGTTAGCAGGTCTTTATAATGTGGATCAGAATTCAAAATTTTACGCAAGTTTCATGACTAATTTTAAGACTTACCGGGGTAGTCCTTGAAGACACTGGGAACAGCGTTAGCTTTCAAGGTGATGCGCTTCCTTTTAGCTCCGTGGAGGGTGTTGACAGGGGTGTTTAACTCTTCGGGTGGAAGTGGAGCTGCACACACCCGTAAATGATGGGCGAAACTTTCGTCACGGGAGATAGCCTGTATAGATATAGTCTATTCAATTTTAAAAAGGTGGAAGAGCTCCTCCCTTCAGGAGATGGAGGTTGGCCTCTTGACTCCGTCGATGCTGACTGGCTGATAGTATCCATGAGTTTGCTGTCTGCCGTGACAGTGTGGCAAGGCATTTGGGGCTCCCATGGGACAAATCATCGATACGTTTTCAGTGTTTAGTTAATATTCAATATTTATCCCAATTATATTTCAAGTATTGCAGCAAGGAAAACGGGGTCACATGATTATTATCAAACAGAAAATATGACACTGCATGATTATGATTAACCCCAAATTCCTAGTTTCGGTCCAAATTTCCATGTCAATCTCAATAGTCGAACGCAGTTGCCCGCCCCAAAATTAGTGCCCTGCCCTATATAGATTCAAACCCTTCCTCCTCCTCCTTTTCCTCTTCCCTTCCTAATATATATATATTATATTATTATTATATATATATATAATATATATATTATATATATATATATTATATTATAATATATATGTGTGTGCACGTGTGTAGTGTGTATGAGTGTGTTGTGTGTGTGTGTGTGTGTTGTGTGTGTTGTGTGTGTGTGTGTGTGTGTGTGTGTGTGTTGTGTGTGTGTGTGTGTGTGGTTTTTTATGCCAATGCGTAACAGAGTCGGTGCCACGGTGAAACAAAATAAAAAAAAAGTTGTGAAGATGAAAGAAGCCATATTATCAGAGCAGAAAAATAATAATGAAAACCCATTGAGGTTAGAAAACAGGTCATGGGTGAGCAAGTGGCACATTGTTGCCACGGCCCTGTCCTGTCAAGCGATGTCAGGTCACTGAGGTAAAACATGGAGACGGGCACACACCCACCACCACACACAAAACACAACATTTATACGTAATAATAATTTGGGGGAAAATTTCTTATGTATAAAAAAAGGGGAAAAAAAGAAATGAATGGGAAAGGGGCCGGTGACTGTTTGAGATTGGGGTGGAAGGGGGGGGGGGGACAAGGTATGGGGGTTAAGGGGTAAAGTTTAAAAGGTGTTAGCCCGGAGGTGCAGTGGTGTTGGCGAGGGTGGTGAGGAGAGGAACACGAGGTGGAGAGAGAAAAGATAAGATAAGATAGGAAAAGAATTGAAGTCAATAAAGGAGGAATAAAAGGGAGAGAGAAAGGGGAGAACCGGAGAAGAAGGAGAGAATGGGAGGAGAAATTGATGGAGAGAGAGAGAGAGAGAGAGAGAGAGAGAGAGAAGAGAGAGAGAGAGAGAGAGGAGAGAGAGAGAGAGAGAGAGAGAGAAAAGAGAGAGAGAGAGAGAGAGAGGAGAGAAAAGAGGGGAAGAGAGAGAGAGAGAGAGAGAAATTAGTAGCAGTCTCCTCTCCCACCCCCTCCTTAATTATCTCCAAAAAGCATACCACACCGCCCACCATCCTACCAGCCAATCTCAGGTGTTTAGGGGGAGGAGGGAAGGCGGGGCTTCTTCCGCCTTTCAGCAGCGGATAGACTATAGTTATCATACGTTAAGTTAAAATAACTATCTAATGTTTAGTTAATGTTAATGTTTTATCATTCTTTTAATTGTGGCCAAATGGCATTCCTACCTTGAGCCAGCGAGCACACAGGTCTTTTTTAGCAGGAAATCGGAAAACTGACTTCCCGCAGGGTTTGTCGCCCCCAGCCGCGCTGTTCTTCTTTTCCTCGTGCTTTGGGGCGGCATTGGACTACAACACACTTCCTGCCCATCATGAAACTTGAGGTTTTCGGGATCTGTTTTGGGTAGACAAGCATAAACTATACTAAGTCATCTCGATTCTGAAAAAAAATTAACTGGGAAGCATTTAAATTTATATTATACGACGTAAAATATGTATATTTTTTTCAGCATCATTGGAATTTTAGTTCACGTCAAATCTCACAAACAATGGCATAAGACCGTACATAATGGAATGTTTATGAGGATGAAAGCCACCTCTGAAAATGCTTTTGGTCTAAAATTCTGAATGATTTAAATTTTCTAAATCCATCCAAACAATAAATAGTGGTTAGTGTTTTTTTTTTTTTTTTTTTTTACATCACAAGAAACTGGCCAAGGGCACAACAAAAATGGGTAACACAAAGCCCGCTTTGCTTTGCTTTAAGTGAAATTCCCCTGAATTTGATTTTATTGTAATATCCTTGCAGTGTCATAATTATCTTCATGAGCTGGGGGGTGGGTTGAGAAAATGTAAGGGGCCATGGCTGAGTGCTCTCGTCCTATATACGCCATGTCAAGCAATATGCATATACTTATACAATAAATAATCATTCGCCGATAGACTACTGTACCATCATAAGACCCTTGAATGTTACCTATTTATCAACACGGTATTTGGTAGTTTTGCACACACTAAAACGTCATTTCGCCAAAAAGGCAATTCGCCCACACGCTGGAGGCATTTCGCCCACATTAGATTACAGTTGTAATATTAAGAGGGTAAGTATATAAGTGGAACACAAGAACTTACTTTGGTAAAATTGTAGTCTTTTCCCGCCCTTAGTGGGCATTTTTCTCCAGACTTCACAGATCCCTTCAGATACTTCTAAAACGTAATTATAAAGTAGGGGATATAATATGCCCCCTTCACCCTCCCTGCCCCTCTAAACGACACCCCTGGACACCCCTCAAAAAAAATTATGGTTATACTAATCTAACCTCACTAACCATAGGTCCATAATCATGGGGGGTCCATAATAAGCTCCTAGGACCCCCCCAAACAATTTAATTACTAACTGGTAAAATTCTAGTTCTCTCCCAGTCTTAGGTCTCGCTAGGAGATTATTGGTAATGTCATAGTGAGGTTAGGATAGTTCCAACGGGGACGTTATAAAGACCAGCAAATCAAATTGTTCAGTCTTTAGGATGAATACTACATGAGGGGTGAGAGATCCTCATTCCAACTTTTGAAAGCTTATTCATAAATTAATGGACCAGTAAGCAGTTAACCATTTTAATTCGATGAATTTTGCTCAGTTTTTCTTTCACAATTAAAATGATGACATGATTTTTTCGGGTGAAGGCTCGCGGAGTTTAGGTACCGCAAAGTCTCTTCCTGTAATCTAATACTCATAGAAGTGTTTTTAGCCCAAACCCCTCTTCAAAATTATTCAATCGACATGGGACCAAGCCACTTACCACCTACGATTTATTTATCACTATTATATGCATTATCACCCTTATTCCCTCGCTGCACAGCCATCATAGGGTATTAGCAAGGCATTAACACCCTTATTTCTTCTCTGCACAGCCATCATAGGGTGTTAGCAAGGCATTAACACCCTTATTCCCTTATTGCACACTGCATAGCCATCATAGGGTATTAGCAAGGCATTGTCACTCTTATTCCCTCTCTGCCCAACCATCATAGGGTGTTAGCAAGGCATTGTCACCCTTATTCCCTCGCTGATCAGCCATCATAGGGTATTAGCAAGGCATTAACGCCCTTATTCCCTCTCTGCATACTGCACAGCCATCATAGGGTGTTAGCAAGGCATTGTCACCCTTATTACCTCTCTGCGCAGCTATCATAGGGTATTAGCAAGGCATTGTCACCCTTATTCCGCCACTGCTCGGGCATAAAGGCTATTAGGGTGTTAGTAAGGCATTGTCACCTTATTCCTTTTTACAGCATCATAGGTATAGCAGGCATAACACCCTATTCCTCTCTGCACAGCCATCTAGGGTGTTAGTGTGATCAGGTTTTTAAGGTTGTTGCGAACCTTTGTATGAATGATATAATTGGTAGGATTTTTCCTTGATACGTGAATTGAGATTAATTTGTCTTATGATTCACTATTTATTATGTACGAACACTTCTCGCTGCGGAGAGTTACTGAAAGGGGAATGAATTTAAGGGGAAGGGGTAGGAGTTAAGGTTAAGGGGAAGGGGTAGGAGTTAAGGAATAAGGGGAAATGCTGCCACCAGCTCAGGCAAGTAGTTCTATGGTTTTACTTCCTGAGCACGTTTGAATAGATATATATGATTTATTTAGTAGTCGTGGTTGATACTTAGAATTACACCGAGTAAGGCTGAAACTCTTTTGGAAGTGTGGGGAAGTATTATCCTAACACGCGGAATAATCACCCGGGGTTTTTGCAATAAACACAAGAACTATATTGGAAACATCATCCTATTTATTCATCATGAAATATTATTTCTCTTGTTTGAGATTTCAGACACACATATAAGCTCTAATCCAACACAGGAAAACTCTCCAATCTGACACTGAAAAGCTCTCCAATCGGATACAGGAAAACTCTACACTCTGACACAGGAAAGCTCTCCAATCTGATACAGGAAAACTCTACACTCTGACACAGGAAAGCTCTACACTCTGATACAGGAAAGCTCTACACTCTGATACAGGAAAGCTCTCCCATCTGATACAGGAAAGCTCTCCCCATCTGATACAGGAAAGCTCTCCCCATCTGATACAGGAAAGCTCTCCCCATCTGATACAGGAAAGCTCTTATGAGCATAACCTCCCTCACTGAATCCTATTAGTGAATTATCATTTACGTATGTAACATACCGCTGAATACTTATAGTTATACATGGAGAATATAAGGGGGGAATATAAGAGTAAGAATGTTGTTCGCGTTTCACTTAAAAACCATGTGACCGGTTTTTTCGTCAGACTGAGACGTCCGTCTGAGTCTATAGTGAAGTGAATGAGAAAACTCCGTTAAATAACACTTATAAGGATGGGCAAAGGCCTCCTATGCGTTTTGTGAACTGAACAAATGTACCTATTTATGAGAATATAGATAGATATATCATAACAAGGGGGGGGGGGGGGGGAAATAGGAGCGAGTTTTAAAGCGCATTTTCGTGACGTTCACCGCCCTGGTTCAGTCCAGTCCGGGCCGAGTCAGGGTGGACTGATGGGGCGCGAAAAATACATTGAGACTGGCCCCGTCCCATTCGTCGTTCCTATTTGGGTGGGGTATCGAGTGGGCGGTTACTGAATGAACTGTGGAGGGCGGAGGCGTCCACCTTGTCAATATCCTTTTTGTCGTCCGCCTTTTAACCTGTGCTGAAGACTTTACAACTACCCACGCCTGTGATACTTTAGTCTTATGGTCGGCCATCATGGTGTTTCATGTCATATCAGCAGCACGAGAAGCTCCTGTCGCCTCCCGCTGACTGAGTGCGCATGGCCAGTTTTCCCACATGGTCCCAAAGGGGGTCCTGGTTTTGGCCGGACCGGACTGGACTGGGCTAACCGTTCTA
>JACEEZ010000294.1:7500-40000 GCA_016584305.1 Chionoecetes opilio
TGTGTGTGTGTGTGTGATATGATATAAGGTATTCATTAAATGAATTCCATTTATTCATGACTCACAAGCCTACCTATTCATCACCTTGTATTAAATCACCATTATTGATATATATCGAAACTGTCTTTTTTACCTAATCACTTAAAGTAATCGTCCAGACCATTTCATCATTCCTGATTTAATGCAGTCAAAATATAGCCATGATCGAGTATATCAACAATATGTTGTCGTTTTTTGCATCCAGTCACCCGTTTTTAAATGATCCGCATTCTAAATCTGTAAATTCCCGGAGCTCTCAAAACAAAACTGACGACCAGCAAACGACGCACCACGGCTCGGTGACGTCACATTCGGAAGCTTCCCAGCCCTGCCTGATACAAATACACAAAGAATCAGAAATAAATATAGTACCTGAAGAATTTTGGGTGTTTCTGAATTTTTTTTTTTTGCGATATGGCATATACTTGCATCCTTCATGGATGCAGCAAGAAAGCTGTGCCTTTGCAGAGAGCTTAGCACCCATTTCCGACCTATTTGACCATGATATGTGTGTGCAGCGCCTGGCAGTGGCGGGTGAGAGGAGCGCGGTGTGAAATACACTGTCTTGTCGCGCTCCTCTCATCCGCCACTGCCAGGCGCTGCACACACATATCATGGCCAAATAGGTCAGAAATAGGTGCTAAGCTCTCTGCAAAGGCACAGCTTTCTTGCTGTATCCATGAAGGATGCAAGTATATGCCATATCGCAAAAAATATATACCAGAAACACCCAAAATTCTTCAAGTACTATATTTATTTCTGATTCTCTGTGTATTTGTATCAGGCAGGGCTGGGAAGCTTCCGAATGTGACGTCACCAGCAAGTTTCGCGCCACGGCTGGAATGAAGCTGTTGTTTTTTCCGCGCTTTTTACAAAAGTCATGTTTTTAGGGAAATAAGGCGTGGAAATGAATTATTTTTTGTGGATTAGGTATTTTGAATGACCATTCAACATAATTATGCAAAGAAAAAATGGGTCTGGACGATTACTTTAAGAGGTAATTCATAATCTTTACTGAGGGGGAGGGGGTAAGGAGGGGTTAGGGGGGGCAATAAAAATGATGATAATAATAATAACAATAATCTTATTTCGCACGAAGGCATAGATAGCAATAATAATAATAATAATAAAGAATACACATAATATACGTACATACATATTTGGAAATGAACTTGAGCACTAATAAATAAAAGATACGATAGAATAATGGTAAAAATAATAATAATAATGATAGTTTATTTTCACCCGAAGGTATGCAGTAAAAAAAAAGAGAGAAAAAAAGGATATGTACAAAAACAAAAGCACTGATAATAATAATAATAATGATAATAATGATAATAATAATGATAATAATAATAATAGTAATAATAATGACAATGACCACAAATTTTACACCTTTCTATTTCAATGGCAACGTTGAAATAACCTTATCAATTATTTATCCCTTTAACTCCTTGACATTCCCACCATTACTCTCCCTGCATCCCTTCCTCCCCCACATTCCCATCCATCCCATATACATTTACTACCATATTACTACCATATTACTACCATATTACTACTACTATTACTACCTACTACCATTTACTACCATATTACTACCATATTACTACTACTATTACTACCTACTACCATATTACTACCATATTACTACCATATTACTACTACTATTACTACCTAATACCATATTACTACCATATTACTACCATATTACTACCATTTACTACCATATTACTACCATATTACTACTACTATTACTACCTACTACCATTTACTACCATATTACTACCATATTACTACTACTATTACTACCTACTACCATTTACTACCATATTACTACCATATTACTACTACTATTACTACCTACTACCATATTACTACCATATTACTACCATATTACTACCATGTTACTACTACTATTACTACCTACTACCATATTACTACCATATTACTACCATATTACTATCATATTACTACTACTATTACTACCTACTACCATATTACTACCATATTACTACCATATTACTATCATATTACTACTACTATTACTACCTACTACCATATTACTACCATATTACCACCATATTACTACTACTATTACTACCTCTATCGTATGTACACCTTCTATTACTACCATATTACTACCATATTACTACCATATTACTACCATATTACTACTACTATTACTACCTACGACCATTTACTACCATATTACTACCATATTACTACTACTATTACTACAATATTACTACCATATTACTACTACTATTACTACCTACTACCATTTACTACCATATTACTACCATATTACTACTACTATTACTACCTACTACCATTTACTACCATATTACTACCATATTACTACTACTATTACTACCTACTACCATTTACTACCATATTACTACCATATTACTACCATATTACTACTACTATTACTACCTACTACCATATTACTACCATATTACTACCATATTACTACCCTATTACTACAATATTACTACCATTTACTACCATATTACTATCATATTACTATCATATTACTACTACTATTACTACCTACTACCATATTACTACCATATTACTACCATATTACTACCATTTACTACCATATTACTACCATATTACTACCATGTTACTACTACTATTACTACCTCTATCGTATGTACACCTTCTATTACTACCATATTACTACCATATTACTACCATATTACTACCATATTTACTACTACTATTACTACCTCTATCGTATGTACACCTTCTATTACTACCATATTACTACCATATTACTACCATATTACTACCATATTACTACTACTATTACTACCTCTATCGTATGTACACCTTCTATTACTACCATATTACTACCATATTACTACCATATTACTACCATATTACTACTACTATTACTACCTCTATCGTATGTACACCTTCTATTACTACCATATTACTACCATATTACTACCATATTACTACCATATTACTACCATGTTACTACTACTATTACTACCTCTATCGTATGTACACCTTCTATTACTACCATATTACTACCATATTACTACCATATTACTACCATATTACTACTACTATTACTACCTCTATCGTATGTACACCTTCTATTACTACCATATTACTACCATATTACTACCATATTACTACCATATTACTACTACTATTACTACCTCTATCGTATGTACACCTTCTATTACTACCATATTACTACCATATTACTACCATATTACTACCATATTACTACTACTATTACTACCTCTATCGTATGTACACCTTCTATTACTACCATATTACTACCATATTACTACCATATTACTACCATATTACTACTACTATTACTACCTCTATCGTATGTACACCTTCTATTACTACCATATTACTACCATATTACTACCATATTACTACCATATTACTACTACTATTACTACCTCTATCGTATGTACACCTTCTATTACTACCATATTACTACCATATTACTACTACTATTACTACCTCTATCGTATGTACACCTTCTATTACTACCATATTACTACCATATTACTACCATTATTACTACCATTATACTACTACTAATTACTACCTCTATCGTATGTACACCTTCTATTACTACCATATTACTACCATATTACTACCATATTACTACCATATTACTACTACTATTACTACCTCTATCGTATGTACACCTTCTATTACTACCATATTACTACCATATTACTACCATATTATACCATATTACTACTACTATTACTACCTCTATCGTATGTACACCTTCTATTACTACCATATTACTACCATATTACTACCATATTACTACCATATTACTACCATATTACTACCATATTACTACTACTATTACTACAATATTACTACCATATTACTACCATATTACTACCATATTACTACCATATTACTACCATATTACTACCATATTACTACTACTATTACTACCTCTATCGTATGTACACCTTCTATTACTACCATATTACTACCATATTACTACCATATTACTACCATATTACTACTACTATTACTACCTACGACCATTTACTACCATATTACTACCATATTACTACTACTATTACTACAATATT
The DNA here is from genome assembly GCA_016584305.1 of Chionoecetes opilio. Lineage (NCBI taxonomy): Eukaryota > Metazoa > Arthropoda > Malacostraca > Decapoda > Majidae > Chionoecetes > Chionoecetes opilio. Next base: position 11,640 of record JACEEZ010000294.1, read on the forward strand.
ACTACCATATTACTACTACTATTACTACAATATTACTACCATATTACTACCATATTACTACTACTATTACTACCTCTATCGTATGTACACCTTCTATTACTACCATGTGTACGTACAGTAATAAATAGAATACAGGTAGCAGCGTGTCTTTACCTCTCTGTGTCACACCTGCAGCTCACGCGATGGCCTGTCAGTGTGTGTGTTTAACCAGGCAGGACTTGACGCGACCTACCTGGCTACCACTTATCACCTGTCAACCTATACCTGTCTCTACCTGTCTGTCTGTTTCATGCCTGTCTGTATGTTTGCACGCCTGTCACTCCGATTTTCGATCCTGGTTATCTTCCTTTTTCACACTCATAGACGGTATTTATTTTATTTATGCGATTCTCACTTTCATTTTTTATTAGTTTTACGTCATTTTGTATTCCTGCCACTGACTTCTTTTTCGTCTTGAGCTAATTTTTCACGTTTTCAATCTTTTTCTTGCTGTATGTGTTCTCTAACTTGTTATTATTTATTTTTTCTTCATCATAGTCATTGTCATTATCTCAAAATTGACTTATTTAATTTTCGTTTTGTAAAATTGCCACCTCACGTGTATTTCCTTCATTTATCAAGATTTCTGCCATTCCACCCTATTATATAGGTGCCTTGCACTGACGTCACGATCTAGCGGCTTCAAGCCAAATGCCGCCCGTCGGAGCGAGCTGGAGGACCAACAAACTCCACTTGCCGCCCGTGTTTGCCAGCTTATGGTAATTTTCCCCTACCAAATATATGTTTATCAGTATAAAAAGTATACTGTTATCTTCGGAAATGTTTGTTCTATAATATTATCAAATAAAAAACCGTCAAACACTAAATAAATGCCATTATGAAACTCAAGAAATATGCATGAACTTAATATTCACCAGCGCCAGCTCCCATTTAATATTTTGCGAGAAAACTTTTTACATGGAGAATATCAATAGAAGCGGAATTTCATTAACTTTCCATTAATATATTTTTTTCTTCTGATAAATGAATTAGAACCATGCATAAATTAGCGTCAACTAAATAAATAACCTCATGAATCGGGAAAAATTACCCGATTTCATGATGTTATTTATTTAGTTAACGCTAATTTATGCATGGTTCTAATTCATTTATCAGAAAACGAAATATATTAATGGAAAGTTAATGAAATTCCGCTTCTATTGATATTCTCCATGTAAAAAGTTTTCTCGCAAAATATTAAATGGGAGTTGGCGCTGGTGAATATTAAGTTCATGCATATTTCTTGAGAGTCTCATAATGGCATTTATTTAGTGTGCTTGACGGTTTTTTATTTGATAATATTAGAGAACAAACATTTCCGAAGATAACAGTATATCTTTTATACTGATAAACATATATTTGGTAGGGGAAAATTACCATAAGCTGGCAAACACGGGCGGCAAGTGGAGTTTGTTGGTCCTCCAGCTCGCATCTCCCGAGTCTGTCGCAGCCACAACAAGGGCCGTGACGTCACGTGCAAGGCACCTACACCCTGATAAGTAGGTATATTTTCCTTCACATTCCTTCGTTACTTTTCCCTCTTATTATTCTTATTTGCTCTTCATTCCTTATTTTTATCAAGCTTTTCTTTTCTTCGTCCATTCGCATTCTTTGAAGTGTATTCTCCTCTCTTCACAAACCTCCTTTTTTCACCTATTTCTTCCAATCCATTCTCTTCCCCGCCCTCCTTAACCTCCTCCTGCTCTTCCTTGTTCTCCTCCTCCTCTTCCTCCTGAGCAAACTGCATAACTCTGTGTATATCAAGAAAGCGAGTTGTCTATTTTAGGGTATAGATAAAATGAAGAATTTTAAATTCGCCAGGACCAGATGAAGTGTATCCCAGGGTATTAAAGGAATGCAAGGAGGTTGTTAGTGAGTCGTTAGTGCACATTTTTAGGAAATCGGTTGAGATAGGCGATGTGCCATTATTGTGGAGGAAAGGAAATGTTGTTCCCATAAGGAAGACAGAGGACTAAAGTCAAATTATCGACCCGTAAGTCTAACGTCAGTGGTGGGTAAATTATTGGAATCTATTATTGCAAAAAACATTAGAGAGCACTTAGATAAACATAGTTTGATCAATGATTCACAACATGGATTCACCAAGGGTAGGTCATGTCTCACCAATTTATTGAGTTTTTATAGGAAAGTTTATGAGACGGCAGATAATGATAAGGATTATGATATAATATATCTGGACTTTAGTAAGGCATTTGACAAAGTACCACACGAGCGACTCTTAAATAAGGTTAAGGCTCATGGAATAGATGGGAAGGTTCTTCATTGGATCAGAGCTTGACTAAGTAATAGGCAACAAAGGGTTACAATTAATGGTTATAAATCTGAATGGGGACTGGTGACAAGTGAAGTTCACAAGGGTCTGTTTTGGGTCCATTACTATTTTTGATTTACATCAACGACTTGGATAGTGGGATTAGCAGTGATATCAGCAAGTTTGCTGATGATACTAAGTTAGGTAGGATTATTGGATCACAGTCTGATGTAAACATATTGCAGGGAGACTTAGATAAACTTAACGAGTGAGCAGTCAGATGGTAGATGGAATTTAATATTGATAAGTGCAGCGTTATGAATGTTGGTAGAAAAAACCCTGGTAATAGATACACCATAAGCAATGTATCGCTGAAAAGATCAGAAGGTGAAAAAGATCTTGGAGTGAGGGTGAGCCCAGACCTCCGGCCTAGGAAACAATGTATTGAGGCCAGAAATAGAGCTAATAGAGTATTAGGATTCATTACCAGAAGTGTTAAAAGTAGAAGTGCGGAAGTTATTCTAAAGCTTTATCTGGCTCTAGTCAGGCCTCACCTAGACTATGCGGTTCAGTTTTGGTCTCCATATTACAGGATGGATATAGCCTTGTTAGAAACAGTGCAGAGAAGGATGACCAAAATGATACAAGGGATGCGTAATTTTAGGTATGAGAAGAGATTGAAGTTATTAAAATTACACTCACTCGAGAGACCCAGAGTAAGGGACGATCTGATAGAAGTTTTTAAGTGGATAAAGGGATTTAATAAAGGAGAGGTAGGAAAAGTTCTTACGGCTTTTAACCAGGGTAGAACAAGAAGTAACGGATTCAAGCTGGAAAAGCGTAGATTTAAAAAGGAAATAGGGAAAAACTGGTTCACAAATAGGGTGGTGAATGAATGGAATAGTCTCAGTAGACAGGTAGTTAGTGCTGAGTCATTAGGGAGCTTTAAAGAGGGGCTGGACAGGTTCATGGATGGGGATGAAAGGTGGATGTAGGTAGTGTTAGGTGACAGGAACTACCACGTGTAGGCCTCACGGCCTCTTGTAGCTTCCTTATTTTCTTATGTTCTTATGTTCTTATGATTGTGTGTTGTTATTGACAGCGAGCTTCGCTCGCTGTCGCTTACCATAAGACCCGTGGAACCAAGTTTCCGCCAAAAAGTGTATAACTACTCCTAATTATTGTCGGATTGAGCTGAAATTTGACATGCAAGTAGTGCTGTCAAAATCAATGGGGGTCGTCGGAAGAATTGTTTTGCGTAAAACAAGCCCTTAATGAGTAATTAGCGTAAACTACTCCTAATTATTGTCGGATTGAGCTGAAATTCAGCATCCAAGTAGTGCTGTCAAAATCAATGGGGGTCTGCAAAACAAACCTTTTGCATAGAACAAGCCCTTAATGAGTAATTCACGTAATGAGTTAATTGGCTGGAACGTGGCTCGCTGTCACGTTCCAGCCGCAAGAACTGAGCCAAAAGCAAAGGGGCCAGAGGCTGGACGTCTATACTTGATGTATACTCTCTCGCCTCAACAATCTCGTCACCAGAACGTTTTCAGAACACTTTCCCACAGTGATCACATAACATAACGCCTTCTCATTGCAGCCTTTGAAGACATTTTGCCAAGTTTTCAGTTCTAACTCCTTCATATTATAACTTTTGAAGACATTTTGCCAAGTTTTCAGTTCTAACTCCTTCATATTATAACTTTTGAAGACATTTTGCCAAGTTTTCAGTTCTAACTCCATATTATAACTTTTGAGGACATTTTGCCAAGTTTTCTGTTCTAACTCCTTCATATTATAACTTTTGAGGACATTTTGCCTAGTTTTCTGTTCTAACTCCTTCATATTATAACTTTTGAAGACATTTTGCCAAATTTTCTGTTCTAACTCCTTCAACTTGTAACTTTTGAAGACAATTTGCCTAGTTTTTTTCTACGTAAACAGGAGATTGGCAAAAAAATGCGAAAACTTAAAAAAAAAAAGGAAAAAAATGACGCCTTATCATTTTTACATCAAAGGTAGCTATTGTGTGCCTCTTCCTCTCTCTCCTCCTCCTACTCCTCCTCTTCCTCCTCCTCCTCCTCCTCCTCCTCCTCCTCTTCCCTACTCCTCTTCCTCCTCCTCCTCCTCTTCCTCCTCCTCCTCCTCCTCCTCTCCTCCTCCTCCTCCTCCTCCTCCTCCTCTTCCTCCTCCTACTTCCTCCTCCTCCTCCTCTTCCTCCTCCTCCTCCTCCTCCTCCTCCCTCCTCCTCTTCCTCCTCCTCCTCCTCATCCCTCCTCCTCTTCCTCCTCCTCCTCCTCCTCCTCCTCCTCCTCCTCCTCCTCCTCCTCCTCCTCCTCCTCCTCCTCCTCCTCCTCCTCCTCCTCCTCCTCCTCCTCCTCTTCCTCCTCCTCCTCCTCTTCCTCCTCCTCTAGCACAGTCATTGACCTCTCATGTTTATTTTTCTTCTTCCTTTATTTATTGTCTTCCTAATCATTGTCTTGCTTTGTTACGACATGTTACAACGGGTTACGGGGCTTCACTGAAGTGCATTTACTCCTGTTTGTATATTATGGGTTTTATTCACTGTATACCTTCGGGTGAACATAAAATTATTATTATTATTATTATTATTATTATTATTATTATTATTATTATTATTATTAACCGAGGTTGTGTACCGAGGGAACGCCGAAGTGAGTTTCGACAGGGGATGCTTGCAGCCTATGTTGATCTCAAGAAGGCGTTTGACTCAGTGCATCGTGAGTCACTTTGGGATCTTCTGCGACTTCGCGGGATTCCTGCAAGGACTATTGGTTTGATAACTGGTCTGTATTCTGGGACTGAGAGTGCTGTGAAGTGTGGGGGAGGTGTATCCAGCTTCTTTCCTGTGAATACAGGAGTGAGGCAAGGGTGCGTCCTTGCCCCATCACTTTTCAACGCTTGTATGGACTGGGTATTGGACAAGGTTGTAGATCAAAGTGATTGTGGAGTATCCATCGGCAACACCAAGATCACTGATCTTGTTTTTGCCGATGATGCAGTAATCTTTGCTGAGTCGCTGGAAGTACTGGTGATGGCTCTCGAGGCGCTGCACGAGGAGGCAAAGCCTTTGGGACTTGAGGTCTCCTGGCTCAAGACCAAGGTCCAGGTGTTTGGAGACTTACTAGATGAAGCAGTACAGTCTGTTCATGCGTGCGGCGAGGACATTGAAATCTTGGAAAGTTTTACTTACCTTGGTAGCGCAGTTCATAATGACGGTGGGTCACGTCAAGAAGTCTTACGGCGGATTGGCATAGCCCACGGTGCTATGGACTCGCTCAGCGGGAGTATTTGGCGTTGTCGGTACCTGTGCAGGAGGACAAAGATCCGGATCTTCAAGTCGCTTGTGATCCCTGTCTTAATATATGGTTGTGAGACATGAACACTAAATAGTGACTTGAAGAGACGAATCAATGCCTTTGGTAATAAGTGTCTTCGCAGAATCATGGGGTATCGCTGGGATGATTACGTGTCAAATCAGCGATTGCACCGTGAGACTGAATCGAAGCCTATTACCTGCATAGTCCGTCAACGCCAACTTCGGCTATATGGGCATAGGGCACGCTACCCTGAAACCGATCCTTCCCATCGGGTTGTATCTGTAAGAGACAATCCGGCGTGGAGGAGGCCAAGGGGGCGCCCACAAGGCTGGTGGCTGGAGCAAGTTGATGTTTCTTGTCGAGAGCTGCTTGGTATGGGAAAGGAGCCTGCATGGAGACTCGCGCGTGGTGACCCTCGGGAGTGGCGTCGTAGGGTGGGCGAGGCGACGCGCCCCCCGGTGTATGCCCCCAATGATTGATTGAGGTTGTGTGAGGCAATGGTGACGAAACTTAGCATTAGGGCGAGATTTATGGGTCCAGGGCAGAGAGAGAGAGAGAGAGAGAGAGAGAGAGAGAGAGAGAGAGAGAGAGAGAGAGAGAGAAGGGGGTGTTTCATAGCATGGCGTGTCATTTTGGGAGGGAAATGGGTATGTCACGAGTGGAAGGGCGAATAACTTCTTCCTCCTCCTCCTCCTCCTCCTCCTCCTCCTCCTCCTCCTCCTCCTCCTCCTCCTCCTCCTCCTCCTCCTTCTCCTCCCTCCGAATCCTCCTCCTCCTCCTCCGCCTCCTCCGAATCCTATATCATCAACCATGAAAACGTTACACACACACACACACACACACACACACACACACCACACACACACACACACACACACACACACACACACACGCACGCACACACACACAAATGTTTCCTAGGTGATCATTTTCGTACCAAGAAGACTCATGATATTATAAACACACTTGTTTTTATCTCGTTTGCAACACTTGATGACTGTATGATGGCTCTGTGTGTGTGTGTGTGTGTGTGTGTGTGTGTGTGTGTGTGTGTGTGGTGTGTGTGTGTGGGTGTGTGTGTGTCCTTTGTTTATTAGCCAATCATAGGTGCTTTTAAGGACTGCTTCGCTCTGATTGGCTGTCGTGGCGCGTCGTTTGCTCTCAGCTGGGAATATAGATGTCAAGTGTGTGTGTGGTGGTGTTGGTGTGTGTGTGTTTTGGTGTGTTTGGGTGGGTGGGTTGTATGGTGTGTCATGTGTTGTGTTCGGGGATGTGTGTGCTTGGGATAGGGGGGTTTCATGCTTGCTCATCACCCTTCCTCCATTGCCTATTCATGGGACTATCCTCTGCTGCCTTCCTTATCTCTTCTCTCTCTCCTCTCTCTCTCTCTTCTTCTCTCTCTCTCCTCTCTCTCTCTTCTCTTCTCTTCTCTCTCTCTCTCTCTCTCTCTCTCTCTCTCTTCTCTCTCTCTCTCTCTCTCTCTCTCTCTCTCTCTCTCTCTCTCTCTCTCTCTCTCTCTCTCTCTCTCTCTCTCTCTCTCTCTCTCTCTCTCTTAGTTAGTATTGCTTTTGTTTAGTTATTCTAGGTGTATTTTCTATTCTCATCATGTTTGTTATTTATATCCTGTATTTGTTGCTTGTTTTCTTATTTGTTTTTCTTTGTCTTTGTCTTTGTCTTTGTCTTTGTCTTTGTCTTTGTCTTTGTCTTTATCTCTTTCTTCGTCTGATTTTTTGTTTACTTTACTTTGTCTTAATTTTTGTTTTCTTATGTCATTCTGTTTTCCATTTTTTGATGATGCTTTTATTTTCTTATTATTTTGTTTGCAGTGGTTTGTTTGTTGCTATTATTGTTGTTGTGTTGTTGTTGTTGTTATTGTTATTGTTACTGTTGTTATTGTGGATTATTTTTGTTGTTATCGTTGTTACTGGTGTTGTGGTTATTGTTGTTCCTGCTGTTGTTGTTGTTGTTGTTATTATATTATATTCTGTTGTTATTGTTGTTGTAATCGTAGTCATCATCATCATCATCAACCTTTCTCCTCTCCGTCCAACAGCACTCGGTCAAGATAAGATAGATACAGGGCAACACGCTGAGGCCCCACACCTGACAACCCTTCACTGCATCCCCGTCCGCCCACTCCACAGGTAAACAAACAGTAACAACCAAGCAAAACCAAAACATGAATATCACAGCAGAAAATGTAAATATTATGAAGACATTATTTGATTTTATGGTCTTAACCCCTTCACGCCCAGATCTTTCCTTTGCTATATAAAATTGTATGTTGTCAAGCCATAAAATTATAAAAAGTAACTGAATATACCAAATTAGCTACCGTAGATAACAGTCAAGTCGCTAGTTCAACGTTTCTTTATTATTTACAGACGTGTGGTGGCGTTAATACTTACATTTGTACATCCATGATTTCAGGAAAGTTAGAAGGGTCTATCTGGAAGTCTGTGTCATTTTGTGTCTTCATCTGTGTCATATTAGGGCTATAAATGAACAAATTACAAAAATAAAACCGAGTGGCGACCTTGCTATACCTACTACAGTAAAGTCGCCAGCTAGTATTTTAACCCAACAGTTGAGTCGCCACTCTGGGGAATTCAGGGAAATTAGAGGTAAAGTAAAACAAGTCTCTATATATATTACCTGCGCAAGATGCTTGGATATATAAAAGTTCCTCTGCCAACGTGAAAACTAATTCTATTCAAGTTTAAAAGATCTGGCAAGTCTTGTGTCCTATCGCCCGAAAGGTGATGAGCTACTGTCTGTCGTCGCGCCAAGAAAAACTTGAGAAGCAAAATGCGCAACAGTTATATTTGCAGATACAAAGCATAAAACAACGCTGAAACAGGGTAGATTATATACAATCATGATATAAACTACTGTGTAACATCTTCAGTGGCACATAAAAATCAGTAGTGATGCTATAATTCGTAATATTTGGCGGCTGGCGACATCACTGCAGGTGGCGACTTCACTGTTATCTACGGTAGTGGTCAAGGATACTAAATAGGTCATATCTATAAATCTTGCTTATAGTCACAAAAATCGTCTTAAGGTATACCCAAAGTACAATGGAAATTACGTCTGGGTCTCAAGGGGTTAAGGCAACACTGCGATTATCACTTTGAAAATAACCATAAATCCAGAATATATCCTAAATATGTCCAAGATTCGAAGAGGATAATCACTCGCTCACCACTCACTCGATCTTCTATTAGGACTAAATCCCTGCTGTCTTACTGTAATTGCTTTTTAACCCATTTGTCAACTTAGTAACTCTTTAAAAAAATGCATGGCTGACAGCTAACAAAAAAATGCTGTTATGGAATATGCAGCGTTAAACATTGAAACATGCAATGTGTCAAAGACCTCGTTATTGCAATCATGTCATCTCAAATGAACTTAACAATGCACTGAACCTGTTAACCCCTTGAGGCCAGAACGTTATTATTTCCATTGTAATTTGGGTACCATAAGACGAATTTAATTAATATAAGCAATATTTGTATAGCTATGACCTGTTTAGTATCCTTATCTACTAGGTAATTTGGTATTTCAGTTACTTTTTCGTAATTTTATGGCTAACAACAAAGCGCCACCACGCCAGGACGAACTTGGTGGACTCGAACCGCTGACCGAATGCAGGGACTCTACCCGCATAGCAACGGCTCTACCAACTGCGCCACCCTGACAAGGCAAGGCAAGGGCAAAAAATAAAAAATAAAAAATAATAAAAAATCTAATAAAAAAAATACCACATTCTAAATGAGGTCGCCCCAAGCTGTTATTGTAAAGGCAGTAAAATGTCTTTATTATTACATTTTAGATTCATGTATAAAAAGTCTAACATTCTTTATTTTTTGTATCAGTTTTGACGATTTATTTTATAGCAAAGGAAAAATCTTGGCGTGAAGGGGTTAAACTGATACAAAAAAATAAAGAATGTTAGACTTTTTATACATGAATCTAAAATGTAATAAGAAAGACATTTTACTGCCTTTACAATAACAGCTTGGGGCGACCTCACTTAGAATGTGGTATTTTTTTTATTAGATTTTTTATTATTTTTTATTTTTTATTTATTTTCCTTTGCCCTTGCCTTGCCTTGTCAGGGTGGCGCAGTTGGTAAAGCCGTTGTTATGCGTGTAGAGTCCCTGCATTCGGTCAGCGGTTCGAGTCCACCAAGTTCGTCCTGGCGTGGTGGCGCTTTGTATAGTCAATAACTTTGTACTTGGTATTTGCAAAGTGTCTCGATAGGATCAAAGTATCTATCTTATCTTATCTGCCCATCCCTTCATGATGTAAAAAAAAATAGCACTTTGTTAGTTAGATTTTTTCTCTCTGATCAAGGTTACCGTAACTTGGTTTAGATTGTTATAAGAGTTCAAAAGAAGATTAACATTAACCCCTTGAAGCCCAGAACGTAATTTTCATTGTAATATAACCACCATTCGACGATTTTAATGAACATAAGTAATATTATATAGATATAACCTGTTTAATATTATTGTCGGTTAGCTGATTTGGTTTATTTAGCTACTTTTTTGTAGTTTTATGGCTAACAACAGTTGTTTCATATAGTAAAAGAAAGATCTGGACGTGCAAGGGATAATTAAACACTGAATCTTAGTCATATAAATTATTAGATTGTGGAAGAAACTGCGACGATAAGATGACTGAGTGTTCAAGTGTTGCGTCTTAATGTATCAAGGTGTGCGTGCTCTCTCTCTCTCTCTCTCTCTCTCTCTCTCTCTCTCTCTCTCTCTCTCTCTCTCTCTCTCTCTCTCTCTCTCTCTCTCTACTCTCTCTCTCTCTCTCTCTCTCTCTCTCTCTCTCTCTCTCTCTCAACAATGGCCGCCGCTGAGTTTGCACACTACTGATTTTTTTATCTCTCTCTGGAGTGATCTGAGAGCGAGAGAGAGAGAGAGAGAGAGAGAGAGAGAGAGAGAGAGAGAGAGAGAGAGAGAGAGAGAGAGAGAGAGTGAAAAAAAAGCTAAATAAATGAAAAAAAAGGTATTATATGAAACTTAGATAAAAAAGATAATTAGATGAAAATAGAAAATATTATAAGAAAAGTGGATAAAAAGATAGATGAAAAAAAAAATTATATGAAAAGTAGTTAAAAAATATAAATAGATGAAAAAAGAAGATATTATATAGAAAATATAGTGTGTGTATAGTGTGTGTGTGTGTGTGTGTGTGTGTGTGTGTGTGTGTGTGTGTGTGTGTGTGTGTGTGTGTGTGTGTGTGTGTGTGTGTGTGTGTGTGTGTGAGAGCTGGGCACTAAATACATTGAATGTATTTAAATACTAAATACTAAATACATGGGAGAAATGTATTTAAATATTAAATACTAAATACATTTTACGAATGTATTTAAATACCAAATACTAAATACATCAATTGTATTTAAATACATTTGTAAATACATTTTAAATACACACAAATTTTAACATGTCCGAAAAAAAATGGATTTCCTTAGGATTTCCTTAGATTTTGGTTTCCTTAGAAATTTCCTTCTCAGGCCTAAATTTCCTTGAAATCAGGACATTTCCTTGGCAGTGGAAACACTGGTTCACTGTAACATCAGGGTTGCCAGATAATTGGGCGGGTTTATGGCCAAATTAACTGATCAAAAAGTATTTACATCTTTATATTATAAGTATTTAAATACAATGTATTTAAATACTCATAAAAGTATTTAAATACAATGTATTTAAATACTCATAAAAGTATTTAAATACTGTATTTAAATACATGACAACCAATGTATTTATAAATACATTTCTAAATACACAAATGTATTTAAATACGTATTTAAATACAAATGTATTTAAATACTGCCCAGCTCTGGTGTGTGTGTGTGTGTGTGTGTTTGTGTGTGTGTTTGTTTTTGTGTGTGTGTGTGTGTGTGTGTGTTTGTGTTATTGTATTTGTGTTTGTGTGAGTGTGTGTTTGTGTGTGTGTGTGTGTGTGTGTGTGTGTGTGTGTGTGTGTGTGTGTGTGTGTGTGTTTGTGTGTGTGTGTGTGTGTTATTTGATGGTGGTGGTGATGCAAGCAGATGGAGAGAGAGAGAGAGAGAGAGAGAGAGAGGAGAGAGAGAGAGAGAGAGAGAGAGAGAGAGAAGGAGAGAGAGAGAGAGAGAGAGAGAGAGAGGAGAGAGAGAGAGAGGAGAGAGAGAGAGAGAGAGAGAGAGAGAGAGAGACGTATGCATGTGGTGTGTGTGGTCCTTATCTGTGTGCATGCTGCAGCCTTGGGCAATGTGTGCAGTAGCTGGTGGTGGTGGTGGTGGTGGTGGTGAAGGTATTGACGTGTTTACCTGCTTGACCTCAAGGTGGTGGTGGTGGTGAAGGTATTGACGTGTTTACCTGCTTGACCTCAAGGTGGTGGTGGTGGTGGTGGGGGTGGTGGTGGGGGTGGTGGTGGGGGTGGTGGTGGGGGTGGTGGTGGGGGTGGTGGTGGGGGGGTGGTGGGGGTGGTGGTGGGTGGTGGTGGGGGTGGTGGTGGGGGTGGTGGTGGGGTGGTGGTGGTGGGGGTGGTGGGGGTGGTGGGGGTGGTGGGGGTGGTGGTGGGGGTGGTGGTGGGGGTGGTGGTGGTGGGGGTGGTGGGGGTGGTGGGGGTGGGTGAGGGGGGGGGTGAGGGGGGGAAACAAGTACTGCAGAAAGGGAGCAATGGTCACAGACAAAACTATTGCTTGGGCGTCTGTCTGAGATATTGCATACTATGAATTTAATGTTGCACACACACACACACACACACACACACACACACACACACACACACACACACACACCACACACACACACACACACCGCTATATACTAACATATACGCACGCATTCACGCACATGCACACTCACGCACACAAACACACACACGCGCGCGCGCGAGCACATGCACGCGTAGATGTGCGCGCGGCGGGCATGCTGGAGGGACGTCCCTGGCAAGGTGGAGGACGCGGCCTGCCTCAGCCTCAGCCTCAGGTCCCTGGCGAGGGCACACAGCGGCGGCGGCGGCGGCTGCATGGCATGGCATGGCGTGGCGTGGCGCGGCGTGGTAGCATGACGCCCGCTGTGATGGCGGCGCCACGTGAGTGCTTGGGGAGCAGTGTGCTGTGGTGCTGGGGGGGGGGGGGCGAGGGCAGGGGGGGGGGTGCCACGGTGGGGTGCGCGGCCCCGCTCCACGTCTGGCAAAGTGGAACTTTCCGCGCTGCCTCCGCCTCAAGGCAGCCAAGGTTTTCATTATTTGTGGCGTCCACGAGTGGCGGGCGTGCCCCTGGGCCCCGCGCTGTGGTGCCCCGGGCAGGCTGGTGCGGGGCGGGGCGAGGCTATCCCTGGGGGGTCAACAAGGCACATGTGCGCGGGGCGAGGCGGGGCGGGGCGGCGGTGGAAGCGTCCCGCACCCGCCCACAAATGTCCCGGAAGCCACACAAGCAGCGGCGCGCGGTGAGGGGGTCGCCGCCCCGGCCCCGCCACAGGTGGCATCAGCTTGCAACACCGCGACACCACCGACCTTACGCCGCCCTGTGGCTTAGCACCATCATGCACCGAGCCGCGGGCCAGCCGGGGAATATTCCACGACTGTTCAGACACAACTTTTTCTCCGCCTTCTGAAAGGAAGTGTGTTGAGAAGGCATGCAGGCAGGGAACCGCGGCGGCCAGGCCTTGGCTGGCGCTGCGGCTGTGCCTCCGCCGCTAGGGGGGAGGGGGGGGAGATGGGCAGGGATCAAGGGAGGATACCTTGGGCGGAAGATAGGGACGGAGGTGGAGTGGAGTTGTGAGGGGGCGTGGAGACCTGAGGGAGGAGGAGGCCGTTGGGGTGGCCAACTTGAAGGTTGTCTGACAGGGGCGTGAGGGCGGGGCTTCACCACCCAGGCTTGATGGGACTCAAGCCTGGGAGGAGCAGGGGCACGGGCACCATGGGGGGGGGGGGGTGAGGAGGAGCGTGCCTCAGCGGGAAATGCAGGAGGGGGGGAGGGGGTGGCGCGCCCGGCGGGGGGTGGCACGTCAGGTGTACGTGGAAGGTGTACAAACTTTCATTGTGTTGTCTTAGTATACACGTGTGTGTGTGTGTGTGTGTGTGTGTGTGTGTGTGTGTGTGTGTGTGTGTGTGTGTTCATCTAGTTGTATTCATCTAGTTGTATTTTACAGGGCCAGAGCAACGCTCGTATGGCCCCGTCTCCATATCAACATTTATTTTTCTCATTCATCTTTAGTGTTGGCCGAAGCCACCACCCCGGGAGGCGGGTCACAAACCCCCGGCTAACACCCGGTACCCATTCACTGCTGGGTGGACAGGGGCTCGGGTTTTAAGAAGACCACCCGTCTGTCTTCGCTCCGCCCGGGGATCGAACCCGGGACTTCTCGGTTGTGAGCCGAGCGTGATAACCCTTACACTACGGAGTTCCTTGTGTGTGTGTGCACGATGAGAGAGAGAAAGAGAGAGAGCCATAAGTGAGAGAGAGAGAGAGAGAGAGAAGGCTATCCACTAACCAAAAATAAGACCACAAATACCCAACCACCACCTGCCCCACACATCAACCAGGCAGTGAGGCTGAGACACACGACACGATGCACACAATAGGCTACACCACTATCATTCTTATTATTTCAAACCCTCCCGCTGTGCCCAAGGTCCCCCCCTCCAGCTATCCCCAAGGTCCCCCCCTCCAGCTATCCCCAAGGTCCCCCCCTCCAGCTATCCCCAAGGTCCCCCCCTCCAGCTATCCCCAAGGTCCCCCCTCCAGCTATCCCCAAGGTCCCCCCCTCCAGCTATCCCCAAGGTCCCCCCCTCCAGCTATCCCCAAGGTCCCCCCCTCCAGCTATCCCCAAGGTCCCCCCTCCAGCTATCCCCAAGGTCCCCCCTCCAGCTATCCCCAAGGTCCCCCCCTCCAGCTATCCCCAAGGTCCCCCCTCCAGCTATCCCTAAGGTCCCCCCCTCCAGCTATCCCCAAGGTCCCCCCTCCAGCTGTCCCAAGGTCCCCCTCTCCAGCTATCCCCAAGGTCCCCCCCTCCAGCTATCCCTAAGGTCCCCGCCTCCAGCTATCCCCAAGGTCCCCCCTCCAGCTATCCCCAAGGTCCCCCCCTCCAGCTATCCCCAAGGTCCCCCCCTCCAGCTATCCCCAAGGTCCCCCCCTCCAGCTATCCCCAAGGTCCCCCCCTCCAGCTATCCCCAAGGTCCCCCCCTCCAGCTATCCCCAAGGTCCCCCCCTCCAGCTATCCCCAAGGTCCCCCCCTCCAGCTATCCCCAAGGTCCCCCCCTCCAGCTATCCCCAAGGTCCCCCCTCCAGCTATCCCCAAGGTCCCCCCCTCCAGCTATCCCCAAGGTCCCCCCCTCCAGCTGTCCTCAAGGTCCCCCTCTCCAGCTATCCCCAAGGTCCCCCCCTCCAGCTATCCCCAAGGTCCCCCCTCCAGCTATCCCTAAGGTCCCCCCCTCCAGCTATCCCCAAGGTCCCCCCCTCCAGCTGTCCCCAAGGTCCCCCTCTCCAGCTATCCCCAAGGTCCCCCCCTCCAGCTATCCCTAAGGTCCCCGCCTCCAGCTATCCCCAAGGTCCCCCCTCCAGCTATCCCCAAGGTCCCCCCCTCCAGCTATCCCCAAGGTCCCCCCCTCCAGCTATCCCCAAGGACCCCCCCTCCAGCTATCCCTAAGGTCCCCCCCCTCCAGCTATCCCCAAGGTCCCCCCCCTCCAGCTATCCCCAAGGTCCCCCCCCTCCAGCTATCCCCAAGGTCCCCCCCCTCCAGCTATCCCCAAGGTCCCCCCCCTCCAGCTATCCCCAAGGTCCCCCCCCTCCAGCTATCCCCAAGGTCCCCCCCCAGCTATCCCCAAGGTCCCCCCCCTCCAGCTATCCCTAAGGTCCCCCCCTCCAGCTATCCCCAAGGTCCCCCCCTCCAGCTATCCCCAAGGTCACCCCCTCCAGCTATCCCCAAGGTCCCCCCCTCCAGCTATCCCTAAGGTCCCCCCCTCCAGCTATCCCCAAGGTCCCCCCCCTCCAGCTATCCCCATTCCCCAAGGTCCCCCCCTCCAGCTATCCCTAAGGTCCCCCCTCCAGCTATCCCCAAGGTCCCCCCCCTCCAGCTATCCCCATTCCCCAAGGTCCCCCCCTCCAGCTATCCCTAAGGTCCCCCCCTTCCAGCTATCCCCAAGGTCACCCCCTCCAGCTATCCCCAAGGTCCCCCCCTCCAGCTATCCCCAAGGTCCCCCCCTCCAGCTATCCCCAAGGTCACCCCCTCCAGCTATCCCCAAGGTCACCCCCTCCAGCTATCCCCAAGGTCCCCCCTCCAGCTATCCCCAAGGTCCCCCCCCCTCTCCCCATTCCCCAAGGTCCCCCCTCCAGCTATCCCTAAGGTCCCCCCCTCCAGCTATCCCCAAGGTCACCCCCTCCAGCTATCCCCAAGGTCCCCCCCTCCAGCTATCCCCAAGGTCTCTCCCTCCCCCCTCAGTGCTTCTTTGCGGCTTATCACTCACGCTTTTTACCGCCAATCTCCTGACCTTGCCACAACACAACACGAGGAGGAACAAAAGCCCATGAAACCAAGATTAACCCCTTGAGGCCCATAACGTAATTTCCATTGTAATTTTGGCACCATTAGACCATTTTCAGTGATTATAAGCAATATTTTATAGATATGACCCGTTTAGTTTCCTTGTCCACTAGCTAAAATGGTATATTCAGTTACTTTTCGTAATTTTATGGCTAATTACGTACGATTTTTTATAGCAAAGCAAAGATCTGGGTGTGAAGGGGTTAATAAACATACTGACATTTAATTAGAGACATACAAGATTAATAAATATACTGACATTTAAAAGTCTTTAGATCTTGTATGGAACGTTCTCTTGGGCAGATTAGATTTAGATTTAAATTTATACATTTATTTAGCTAAAATGTTATACATGTAATAAAACTTAACATATATAATGGTATAATATTAGTGACGTCAAGGGGGTTAAATAAAGCGCATAAAGGGTTCTTCGGAAAGGCTGAGGTTGGGCTGGGGTTGGAAAGGGGGAGAGGGGTGGATGGGGGGAAGGAGGGAAGCAGGGCTATAGTAGACACATTGGACTTACGTTTTACTGTTTTTTCGGGGGGAAATTCGTCTTATATATATATATATATATATATATATATATATATATATATATATATATATATATATATATATATATATATGCATGTATAGCTATATAGAAAACAAAACAAAAACTACGAAGCGATATTTCTATTTTTTTTAAAACCTAAGAAGCGATATTTCTATTTAAAAAAACCTAAAAAGCGATATTTCTATTTTTTTTAAACCTAAGAAGCGATATTTCTATTTTAAAAAACCTAAGAAGCGATATTTCTATATGGAAAAGTTGAATCGGGTCTTACTGGTTTGTATGTTTGTGTGTCTATAATAACAATAAATAAATTTTATAAAATAGCAATGACAACAATACTAATGATAAAAATTTATTATAATAAAAAAACGAAAATAATAATAATGACAATGCTGCTAACGATGATAGCAATAACAATGACAAGGCAAAGACAAGTAGTAGTACACCACATTTACACTTTTGAGTCAAACAAATGGCAACAGTTTGTTTTATTGTTGATTGTGTTTATTGAGTTGTTCTTTATGACATATCCAAAACGGGACGCAGGTTTCAACCCAGAAGTTACCTAATTTGCATATTTTCAAAATGGCCGCCATTTATATGGCCCGTTATCTTTAAAAATACTAATTTTTAGCACAATAAGTGCATTACACTTGAATAGAAACATGATCCAGTGAAGCTATAAAGCATTTTTTCAAACTCAATTGACCCGTCTAAAACATGTAGGTCAAAGGTCAAGAATAAAAAAAAATGGGTCAAATGACCTTTTCATTACAAAAAAAAAAGTGCATTAAGACATAGCTAATGATACTATTTTTTAACAATATTAATTGTTATATAGATATTGTACCCTGTCCGAGGTTAGCCATGAAAGTGTAGGCCCTGTGTCAAGACTTACAACATTCGATCACAATCAAATTAAAGAACATATGTAAACTGTTATATGCACTAGTGATGGACCGAAAGTCTATTTTCCGTATTCGCGAATGTGAATGCGAATGCGAATATTTGGTTTTGTATTCGCATTCGCGAATTTCGAATATTCGAAAATTCGAATATTCGAATTGCGAATATTACATAAAATTTCTAGTAATACACTATTGTTGATATGATACAGGTCACTGTAATATTGTGTATGTATTGTAAGAGTTCAAACATAAAAAAATGAATGTCTAAACTAAATTGCATTCAATTTTCTGTTTCTAGGTCGCGGGACGAGGAGCCACGAATATACGAATATTTACATGATAATATCTTACATGAATAATTATTATTGCAAAGTTTACACTGTGCAATATCACTGGAGATAATCTCGAAATATTTCCAAACCACACTGTTGTGACTGGACGTCATAACGCAGTAGGTTCCTGCAACACTGTTCTCTTTCAAAGAAAGTTGATTGTGCTCGTGGGTGAAAGAGAAGATGCTTAAATTTCTGCAGTATAGCGCACGAGGCAATGAGTTGAGTTCAGTAACAGTGACCTTGAGAGTAGCGGCTGCCATACTCTGTTGAAGGGTAGAGGATGGAGTTAGTGTTCAAGGGACTATGGCCTTGGCTACCACTACGCCTCCTCACCCCATTCTTGTAACTAACACTTGGCTAAACTTTTAATTTATTTATGTTTGCTTGTGTAATATTATGTTCACTTGTTATTTTTTTTTTTTTTTGTAAGTTTGTTGATTTGGGCAAAATATTCGCATATTCGCAAACGACTACGAGTGGGAGTGCGAATGCGAATGCGAATGCGAATATTGAAAAATAAACATGCGAATATTCGCAATTGCGAATGCGAATGCGAATATTCGGTCCATCACTAATATGCACATATTAAGGTGTTCATTATTTGTGTTCTTCTTTTAGATACATACTGTGAATTAGTAGTCAAATTCATCTAACTCTTATGTTTGTGCATAGTCCGTCTTGGCAATTTCCGCAGAATTCGGTGCAGTACATCCCGTTTTTCTTGCATGAACATATCAGTGTGTCACAGTACTCCATGCATTTGCAACGTACGATCCTCAAGAGGGCATCAGGAGCTGGTCTGCTGTCCATTTTTGCAGGCAACAAACTCTCGTGTTGACTATTCCATCCCCAATCTTCCGGCTTCAGTACCACGTTTCCTATCCACATTTGAGTGTAGATACACTCTATAAGAATGATATTTGGCTGCATCAGCTGTTGGTGGAAGTTTCTTGATGTCGACACTCTTGAAGCTCTTGACAACTTTGTCACCAAACAGCTTCCTCCTTAAGATATTCAAACTTGTATCTCGTCCACCATACAAACATACCAATGCTTTAGCCCCAGCATCTCTGATTTCATCGTGGTTTGCTGAACTCGACATGAAAGATTCACCTTCTGCATTAGCTCATTAGATTTTTTAATGCCTAGCCTAAAATAGCCTAAAATACTAAAATAATTAATGAATTTCCCCGATTGCTGGTTCGGATCCTGTCATGGTTGTTAGTGTATATACTGGATCAAGATATTACACTCTCCTTTGCTAGACCCAGGAGTTAAATGGGTGCACATGTAACCCTAGAAACCGGGACAAACAATGGACAATGAAATGAATTAAAAGGTTAAATGACATTACCATGCAGTGACCTTGGCTAATGAGGAAGGGGGACCCTCACTTTACCCTGACAGTGACTGTAATATTACCATGCAGTGACCTTGGTTAATGAGGAAGGGGACCCTCACTTTACCCTGACAGTGACTGTAATATTACCATGCAGTGACCTTGGCTAATGAGGAAGGGGGACCCTCACTTTACCCTGACAGTGACTGTAATATTACCATGCAGTGACCTTGGTTAATGAGGAAGGGGACGCTCACTTTACCCTGACAGTGACTGTAATATTACCATGCAGTGACCTTGGTTAATGAGGAAGGGGACGCTCACTTTACCCTGACAGTGACTGTAATATTACCATGCAGTGACCTTGGTTAATGAGGAAGGGGACGCTCACTTTACCCTGACAGTGACTGTAATATTACCATGCAGTGACCTTGGTTAATGAGGAAGGGGACGCTCACTTTACCCTGACAGTGACTGTAATATTACCATGCAGTGACCTTGGTTAATGAGGAAGGGGACCCTCACTTTACCCTGACAGTGACTGTAATATTACCATGCAGTGACCTTGGTTAATGAGGAAGGGGACCCTCACTTTACCCTGACAGTGACTGTAATATTACCATGCAGTGACCTTGGCTAATGAGGAAGGGGGACCCTCACTTTACCCTGACAGTGACTGTAATATTACCATGCAGTGACCTTGGTTAATGAGGAAGGGGACGCTCACTTTACCCTGACAGTGACTGTAATATTACCATGCAGTGACCTTGGTTAATGAGGAAGGGGACGCTCACTTTACCCTGACAGTGACTGTAATATTACCATGCAGTGACCTTGGTAATGAGGAAGGGGACGCTCACTTTACCCTGACAGTGACTGTAATATTACCATGCAGTGACCTTGGTTAATGAGGAAGGGGACGCTCACTTTACCCTGACAGTGACTGTAATATTACCATGCAGTGACCTTGGTTAATGAGGAAGGGGACGCTCACTTTACCCTGACAGTGACTGTAATATTACCATGCAGTGACCTTGGTTAATGAGGAAGGGGACGCTCACTTTACCCTGACAGTGACTGTAATATTACCATGCAGTGACCTTGGTTAATGAGGAAGGGGACCCTCACTTTACCCTGACAGTGACTGTAATATTACCATGCAGTGACCTTGGTTAATGAGGAAGGGGACCTCACTTTACCCTGACAGTGACTGTAATATTACCATGCAGTGACCTTGGTTAATGAGGAAGGGGACGCTCACTTTACCCTGACAGTGACTGTAATATTACCATGCAGTGACCTTGGTTAATGAGGAAGGGGACCCTCACTTTACCCTGACAGTGACTGTAATATTACCATGCAGTGACCTTGGTTAATGAGGAAGGGGACGCTCACTTTACCCTGACAGTGACTGTAATATTACCATGCAGTGACCTTGGTTAATGAGGAAGGGGACCGCTCACTTCACCCTGACAGTGACTGT
The DNA here is from genome assembly GCA_016584305.1 of Chionoecetes opilio. Taxonomy (NCBI): domain Eukaryota; kingdom Metazoa; phylum Arthropoda; class Malacostraca; order Decapoda; family Majidae; genus Chionoecetes; species Chionoecetes opilio. The sequence continues at coordinate 32,473 of JACEEZ010000294.1, forward strand.
AATATTACCATGCAGTGACCTTGGTTAATGAGGAAGGGGACGCTCACTTTACCCTGACAGTGACTGTAATATTACCATGCAGTGACCTTGGTTAATGAGGAAGGGGACCCTCACTTTACCCTGACAGTGACTGTAATATTACCATGCAGTGACCTTGGTTAATGAGGAAGGGGGACGCTCACTTTACCCTGACAGTGACTGTAATATTACCATGCAGTGACCTTGGTTAATGAGGAAGGGGACGCTCACTTTACCCTGACAGTGACTGTAATATTACCATGCAGTGACCTTGGTTAATGAGGAAGGGGACGCTCACTTTACCCTGACAGTGACTGTAATATTACCATGCAGTGACCTTGGTTAATGAGGAAGGGGACCTCACTTTACCCTGACAGTGACTGTAATATTACCATGCAGTGACCTTGGTTAATGAGGAAGGGGACCCTCACTTTACCCTGACAGTGACTGTAATATTACCATGCAGTGACCTTGGTTAGAGGAAGGGACCCACTTTACCGACAGGCGTATATACACAGTGACCTTGGTTAAGGAGGAAGGGGACGCTCACTTTACCCTGACAGTGACTGTAATATTACCATGCAGTGACCTTGGTTAATGAGGAAGGGGACGCTCACTTTACCCTGACAGTGACTGTAATATTACCATGCAGTGACCTTGGTTAATGAGGAAGGGGACGCTCACTTTACCCTGACAGTGACTGTAATATTACCATGCAGTGACCTTGGTTAATGAGGAAGGGGACCCTCACTTTACCCTGACAGTGACTGTAATATTACCATGCAGTGACCTTGGTTAATGAGGAAGGGGACGCTCACTTTACCCTGACAGTGACTGTAATATTACCATGCAGTGACCTTGGTTAATGAGGAAGGGGACGCTCACTTTACCCTGACAGTGACTGTAATATTACCATGCAGTGACCTTGGTTAATGAGGAAGGGGACGCTCACTTTACCCTGACAGTGACTGTAATATTACCATGCAGTGTCCTTGGTTAATGAGGAAGGGGACCTCACTTTACCCTGACAGTGACTGTAATATTACCATGCAGTGACCTTGGTTAATGAGGAAGGGGACGCTCACTTTACCCTGACAGTGACTGTAATATTACCATGCAGTGACCTTGGTTAATGAGGAAGGGGACCCTCACTTTACCCTGACAGTGACTGTAATATTACCATGCAGTGACCTTGGTTAATGAGGAAGGGGACGCTCACTTTACCCTGACAGTGACTGTAATATTACCATGCAGTGACCTTGGTTAATGAGGAAGGGGACGCTCACTTTACCCTGACAGTGACTGTAATATTACCATGCAGTGACCTTGGTTAATGAGGAAGGGGACCCTCACTTTACCCTGACAGTGACTGTAATATTACCATTATAGTGATCGTGACTTAATATCATTTCGCAATTCACATTGCTGAAATTTTGACGGATACGGTGAATGTTAACTGCTCCCAGGAGGCTCTCTAAAGTTCACTATATCGTATATCTCACCAAGGGGCATAAGGCGAGCAAACCGTTCAATCCGACATATCGATTGATTAATACGATTGTTGTGCTTAACGGGCCGGTTGATCATTGGTCCTCCCACTATTTGTACACACCATATCCCGGCGCTGGTCGTTAAACCATTCCTTAATTAACTTAACAATAGTGACGCAACCTGCCATGGAAAAATCTGGTCCAAAATGGCCGCTATGCCTATGCTATAGGCCCTATCAATCTACCACAGTAGCGATAGTTAGCTCCTACCCAGTGTTTTTCTACCTAAAATGCTATGCTAAATAGGCCTTTTAAAGTTTTAATATTGGCTGTTATTTAAGCATAACTTTCCAAACTTTCATCCACTAATATTTGCTGTAAAATATTGGACTTACCACGTACACAACAGGCCTATACATCAGTGACTGCCAATGTTGAGTTGAACGTTGCAATGCTCCACAACACTGTACATGAACAGTACACAGGCCCAGGCATGTGCTGCATACACACCATCATACTCCAAGTAGCATACACATCTCATTATTAAATAACAGCAACCTGACACTATGTACAGATCTACTAGGAGAGAGAGACTATATCATGCTAATAATAGAACCAGGGAGTTTCCTGGAAAACAGGTAGTTATTGTTGTGTGTATATAAACATTAATTAGCATCACAGTTGGCAAGGAATATGATGCAATGGGGTTGGGGTCAAATTACTATCTGAGATCATGCAACTTATGGCAAGTTGATGGTGTGGTTGGAAGAAGGGTGATCATCGAAGAGGGTGGGCTGGGATTCAGGGGTGTCTAATTTGTATTAAAACAGACCTAGAAAATGTTGAGAAAAGAACATTTATTCAGATGATTAGTGCCATGCAGGCATACGTACACCAGCCATAGTTGCATACCTTGAAAATAATTTTGCCACTGAGGGCAGTGACTCTATAATCTTGTTTTTTAAGAGGCGACGCAAAATATTAATCATGCATAAAATACATTTCCCATAAAAACGGCCATTTGACCTATTTTGTAAAACTTTACCTTTGACCTACATGTTTAGAGGGGTCATGTGAGTTTGAAAATATGTTTTTTCAGATTCACTGGATCATGTTACTATTCAAGTGTAATGCACTGATTGTGCTAAAAATGAGTAGTTTTAGAGATAATGGGCCATATATATATAAATGGCGGCCATTTTGAAATTATGCAAATTAGGTAACTTCTGGGTTGAAACCTGTGTCCCGTTTTGGATATGTCATCAATAACTACTTAATAAACAATAATTAACACTAAAACAAACTGTTGCAATTTGTTTGACTCAACATAGCAAATTACTCTAAATATGGTCGACTAAAGGGCCACACTGTTAAAGGGCTTCACCAAGGGTCAGGGACGAGCATCTTAGGTCAGCGGGTCACGGTGCTGGGGTAGGTGGGGGTTAAGGGCTCACAGAGGCCGCGACCTGCTTCAAGGGGCCTCTCGGTGGTACCTTAAGGAGTAGAGTCCTGTATAAGTCATGTTTATTTGTTGTTTGTGTGTTGTGATTGTGATTTTGTAAAAATATATATATATTTGTTTTTTTTGCGTTTTTTTAATATTGCGTTTTTTTAATATTGCGTTTTTTTAATATTGCGTTTTTTTAATATTGCTTTTTTTAATATTGCGATTTTTTAATATTGCGTTTTTTTAATATTGCGTTTTTTTAATATTGCGTTTTTTTAATATTGCCATTTTTTAATATTGCGTTTTTTTAATATTGCGATTTTTTAATATTGCGTTTTTTTAATATTGTGTTTTTTTGTATTGCGTTTTTTTAATATTGCGTTTTTTTAATATTGTGTTTTTTTGTATTGCGTTTTTTTAATATTGCGTTTTTTTAATATTGCGTTTTTTTAATATTGCGTTTTTTAATATTGCGTTTTTTAATATTGCGTTTTTTTAATATTGCGTTTTTTAATATTGCGTTTTTTTAATATTGCGTTTTTTTATATTGCGTTTTTTAATATTGCGTTTTTTTAATATTGCGTTTTTTTAATATTGCGTTTTTTTGTATTGCGTTTTTTTAATATTGCGTTTTTTTAATATTGCTTTTTTTAATATTGCGTTTTTTTAATGTTGCGGTTTTTTAATATTGCGGTTTTTTAATATTGCGTTGTTTTAATATTGCTGTTTTTTAATATTGCGATTTTTTAATATTGCGATCTTTTAATATTGCGTTTTTTTAGTATTGCGGTTTTTTAATATTGCGTTTTTTTATATTGCGTTTTTTTAATATTGCGTTTTTTAATATTGCGTTTTTTTCTATTGCGTTTTTTTAATATTGCGTTTTTTTAATATTACGGTTTTTTAATATTGCGTTTTTTTAATATTGCGGTTTTTTAATATTGCGGTTTTTTTATATTGCGTTTTTTAATATTGCGGTTTTTTAATATTGCGTTTTTTCAATATTGCGTTTTTTTAATATTGCGTTTTTTTAATATTGCGTTTTTTTAATATTGCGTTTTTTTAATATTGCGTTTTTTTAATATTGCGTTTTTTTAATATTGCGTTTTTTTAATATTGCGTTTTTTTAATATTCCGTTTTTTTAATATTCCGTTTTTTTTATAGTGCGTTTTTTAATATTGCGTTTTTTTAATATTGCGTTTTTTTAATAGTGCGTTTTTTTAATAGTGCGTTTTTTTAATATTGCGTTTTTTTAATAGTGCGTTTTTATAATATTGCGTTTTTTTAATATTGAGTTTTTTAATGTTGCGTTTTTATAATATTGCATTTTTTTAATATTATTTTTTTATATTGCGTTTTTTTAATATTGCTTTTTTTTTAATAATGCGTTTTTTTTAATATTGCGTTTTTTTAATATTGCGTTTTTTTAATATTGCGTTTTTTTAATATTGCGTTTTTTTAATGTTGCGTTTTTTAATATTGCGTTTTTTAATATTGCGATTTTTTTACTATTGAGTTTTTTTTAATATTGCGTTTTTTTAATATTGCGTTTTTTTAATATTGTGTTTTTTTAATGTTGCGTTTTTTAATATTGCGTTTTTTTAATATTGAGTTTTTTTTAATATTGAGTTTTTTTTAATATTGAGTTTTTTTAATATTGCGTTTTTTTAATATTGTGTTTTTTTAATATTGCGTTTTTAATATTGCGTTTTTTTAATATTGCGTTTTTAATATTGCGTTTTTTTAATAGTGCGTTTTTAATATTGCGTTTTTAATATTGCATTTTTAATATTGCGTTTTTAATATTGCGCTTTTAATATTGCGTTTTTGATATTGCGTTTTTTTAATATTGCGTTTTTTTAATATTGCGTTTTTTTAATATTGCGTTTTTTTAATATTGCGTTTTTTTAATATTGCGTTTTTTTAATATTGCGTTTTTTTAATATTGCGTTTTTAATATTGCGTTTTTAATATTGCTTTTTTAATATTGCGTTTTTAATATTGCGTTTTTAATATTGCTTTTTTAATATTGCGTTTTTAATATTGCGTTTTTTTAATGTTGCGTTTTTTTAATATTGCGTATTTTTTAATATTGCGTTTTTAATATTGCGTTTTTAATATTGCGGTTTTTTAATATTGCGTTTTTTTTATATTGATACTACTACTACTACTACTACTACTACTACTAACTACTACTACTACTACTACTACTACTACTACTACTACTATTACTATTACTACTATTACTACTACTACTACTACTACTACTACTACTACTATTACTACTATTACTATTACTACTATTACTACTACCAGTAAAAAGCCTTAATCGGCGAAGGACGAGCGAGCCCGTAGAAACCCGCCGCACGTGCGCACGTGCGGCGGGTTTCGGGTGCGGCGTGCTGGTGCGGCGGAAAGGAAATTTGTCAGCTGTCACCTAAACTGCATTTACCTTTGTTTTTTTACGCTGAAACTGTAGGGATTGAATGGGGCATCAGATGGCGAAGACCGCTTGTCAATCGGAAGCGGGATTCCAAAGATATAAGCTCCTGAAAAGCGTGATGGTTGGCCGGGTCGGGTCGGGTCGGGTCGGGTCGGGTCGGCCGCTTAACCCGGAAAAATCCAAGTGAGTGAGGACTCAAGAGCGCGAAGCGCTCGCTCGTAATTACTACTACTACTACTATTACTACTATTACTACTACTACTACTATACTATTACTACTTCTTTTATGCTCTTTTGGTCTTTCCGGGAGGATAATAAGACATACTGACACACACCACACACACACACACACACACACACACACACACACACACACACAACACACACACACACAACACACACACACACACACACACACACAAAAGAGGGACAAACGAGGCTTACCATCTACGACTCTAGGAGGAGAGGAAAATAGGTCACTGAGGGGGTTTATGGGGGGGGGCTTGACGGGGGGCTTTGGGGGGGCGTGGGTGGCTTCTGGGGGAGCGTGGTGGTAATGGGGGGCTTCTGGGGGGAAATCCGTGGAAATCCAAAGGACAGGAAATCTCGTGTTGATAAGAAGAAGGAGAGGTAAGGAAGGGGTAAGAGAGAGAGAGAGAGAGAGAGAAGAGAGAGGGGAGAGAGAGAGAGAGAGAGAAAAGAGAGAGAAGAGAGGAGGAAAAAGAGAGTAGTGGTGTGTGTGTGTGTGTGTGTGTGTGTGTGTGTGTGTGAGAGAGAGGAAGAGAGAAAATGAGAGAGAGTGAGAGGAAAAATAGAGAGCGAGAGAGAGTGTATGTGTGCGTGTGTGTGTGTATGACTGGTGTGTGTGTGTGTGTGTGTGTGTGTGTGTGTGTGTAATCACCCTCGTTCATGATCACGTGCTATACTCGTAATCACTAGCTATTGCCACACCGGAAAGAGTTGTTTAAGAGCAAAGACCATGTGGTTGATAACTGATAATATTGTGATATTTCTGTAGGTTTTAAATCCGGTATTAGAGAGTGGGGAGAGCGGGCAGTTGCATCGAGGGTAGGTTGCATCATTGCCTCTAACTCGCATGTTATCACACGTACATCGTCTTAATACTACTACTACTGCTACTACTACTACTACTACAGCAATAATAATAATAAAAAAAGTTAATGCGTGTTAGCGGCAATGCTGCAACCTACCCTCGATGCAACCTGCCCCGCTCTCCCCTAATAGTTATAATAATCATTGTATTCTCACCCGAAGGCATACAGGAAAAACAACAACGTAATATATAAACATGAGGGAGTGAACTTAAGTACTAAAGCAAATATAAGATAATATATACAAGAGTGATATTCATAATTTAATGTTTATTGAAAATTGTAAGAAAAATATATGATTAAAGAATTTTTATCAATATTTTAAACATCTTTTTTGTTGAATTATTGTTTTTTTCCAAGGCTAAGGGAAAGAGGGAATAAGGGAAAGAGGGAATAAGGGAAAGGGGGAATAAGGGAAAGAGGGAATAAGAGGAAAGGGAATAAGGAAATAAGAGGAAAGAGGGAATAAGAAATAAGAGAAGGGAAAGGGAATAAGAGAAAGGGGGAATAAGGGAAAGGGGGAATAAGAGGAAAGGGGAATAAGGGAAAGGGGAATAAGCGAAGGGGAATAAGGGAAAGGGGGAATAAGGAAAGGGGGAATAGGGAAAGGGGAATAAGAAGGAAAGGGAAAAAGAGGAAAGGGGGAATAAGAGGAAAGGGGGAATAAGAGGAAAGGGAATAAGGAAATAAGAGGAAAGAGGGAATAAGGAAATAAGAGAAAGGGAAAGGGGGAATAAGAGGAAGGGGGAATAAGGGAAAGGGGATAAAGGAAAGGGGGAAATAAAAGAAAGGGTGGAATAAGGGAAAGGGGAATAAGGGAAAGGGGGAATAAGGGAAAGGGGGAATAAGGGAAAGGGGGAATAAGGGAAAGGGGGAATAAGAGGAAAGGGGGAATAAGGGAAAGGGGGAATAAGAGGAAAGGGGAATAAGGGAAAGGGGGAATAAGAGGAAAGGGGGAATAAGGGAAAGGGGGAATAAGAGGAAAGGGGGAATAAGGAAATAAGAGTAAAGAGGGAA
>JACEEZ010000294.1:45000-167500 GCA_016584305.1 Chionoecetes opilio
TCTCCCCTTCTTCTCTTTTCCTCTCTCTCTCTCTCTCTGTATTGATTGATCTGTCATTTTTTTTTTTTTATCATCACCCAAAATGAAAGATTGGGGAAAGAGAGGAGGGGAGGGGAATATTTAAAAAAACCTTTCTCTCTCTTCTCTCTCTTTTCTCTCTTTTTCCTCTCTCCTCTCTCTTCTTCTCTTTGTCCCTCCTTTTCTGTTATCTCTTTTTCTGTTGTTTGACATCATTTGACTGGAAGAGAGAGAGAGAGAGAGAGAGAGAGAGAGAGGGGGAAAAGAGAAGAGAGAGAGAGAAGGGGAGAGGGGGAGAGAGGGGAAAATAAAAACCAAAAAAGATTTCCCCCTCTTCTCTCCTTTTACTCCTCTCTCTCCTCTCTCTCTCTCTCTCTCTCTCTTCTTTTCTTTTCTTTTCCCTCTCTCTCTCTATCTCCCCTCCTTTCTCTCTCTTTTCTCTCTCTCTCCTCTCCTTCCTCTCGCCCAGCATGAAAATTTTAGGGGGAAAAGGGGGGTGGGGGGGCACAAGGGGGCGGCGGGCAATCTGTATTATCAAGGCCGAGGTTGCAACGTTGCTCATAGCGGAGGACCAATGGGAGGGCACCCGTCTCTCCCCCCTTCCAGGGGCAGCTTTTTTTTTTTTACCTTCCCCTTGCTCCCCCACCCTCTCTTGAAAATTTCCCACTCCAAAAAATGTTGTGTGGGTGTTTTGGGGGTTTTGTGTTGACGGCGTGACTGTGAGCGGAGGGGTTATGTGGGGGAGGGGAGAGGTGGTAGTGGTAGTGGTAGTTGTTTGTAGCAGTGTTAGTATCATTAATAGTAGGTTGTTGTTGTTGTTGTTGTTGTTGTGTTTTGCGTATTAGAAGTAGCCGTAGTTATAGTGACAGTAGAAGTAGTAGTAGTAGTGGGAGTGTATTAGTATTTAGTAGTAGTAGTAGTAGTAGTAGTAGTATAGTGGGAAGTAGAAATAGTAGTAGTGTGTGGGTAGTATTTAGTAATAGAAAGTAGTATTTAATAGTAGTAGTAGTAGTAGTGTAGTAGAAATTAGTAAAAAATAGTGTTTTAGTGTAGTGTAGTAGTAGAAATTTAGAGTAGTAAAGTAGTAGAATGTAGTAGTAGTAGTAGTAGTAGTGGGAGTAGATTAGTAGTAGTAAGAGTAGAAATATTTAGTAGTCGTAGTTTTAGATTTGTAATAGTAGTTTTAAAATATAGTAGTAGTGTGGGAGTAGTAGTAGTAGTAGTAGTAGTAGAGTAGCAGAAGTAGAAAAGGTGGACAGGTGTACAGTACACGTACACACAAACACACCCCACACACACACCACACACACACACACACAAAACCAACAACACACACCACACACACACACACACCACACACACACACAAAAACCCAGGGGGGGATAGCCAGGGAGTAAGGATTATTGGGAAACAGTGGAGCACGTTTCCTCCCTGTCGGATAAAAAGGAGGGGGGAAAGGGGAGAAGGGGGGAAAGGGGGGTTTAAAGGGGGGGCGGTGGGGGAAAAAGGGGGGAAGGGGTTGGGGGAGGGGGGGGGGTTGAGGGGGGCCCGGGGGAGGGGAGGGGAAGGGGAGGAAGAGGGGAAGGGGGTTGAAGGGGGCGGTGAGGGGAAGGGGGAAGGGGTTTCTGATCGGAAGGGGCGAGGGGGGAAGGGGGCGTTAGGGGGGGAAGGGGGCGTAGAGGGGAAGGGGGCGTAGAGGGGAGGGGACAGAGGGGTTCAAGGGGGGCGGTGGGTGTGCGATGCAAACGTTTTGTCCCCTTGTTATCAGTCACCTCGCCGTGCCCTTGTGACGTGCCCTTGTGAGGCCCCTTTGTGCTGTTTTATGTGACGCAGGGGGGAAAGGGAAGTGGGGCGGGGCGTGAGGGGGGCAAAGGTGGGGGGATTGGGGGGGGAAGTGGGTTTGCCCTTTGGTTTTGCCCTGACCCTAACTTTTTCAAGGGAAAGGGGAGGTTTTTTTTCTCGGAGGATTTTCTGTCTCTCGGGGGATTTTTTTTTTTTTGGGTGAGGGTTTTTCCCCGGTTTGATTTTGTTCTCTCTTTTGGGGGGTGATTGTTCTTCGGTGTTTTTGGTTTTTCTCTTTTTCGGGGGATGTTCTCTCGGGGGTTTTGTTCTTCTTTTTTCCCGGGGGGGTGATTGTTCTCGGGGTTTTTTTTTCTTTTTTTTGGGTGATTTTTTCTCTCGGTGGTTTTGTTCTTCTTTTTCGGGGTGATTTCTTGGGGGGTTTTTTTTTCCTTCCCCTTTTCGGGTGAGGGGTTACCCGGGGGATTTTTTTCTTCTTTTTCGGGTGATTGTTCTCTCGGTGATTTTTTTCTTCTCTTTTTCGGGTGATTGTTCTCTCGGGGGATTTTTTTCTTCTCTTTTTCGGGTGATTGTTCTCTCGGTGGATTTTTTTCTTCTCTTTTTCGGGTGATTGTTCTCTCGGGGGATTTTTTTTCTCGTGGATTTTTTTCTCTTTTTCGGTTTTTTGTTTTTCTCTTCTCTCTCTCTCCTCTCTCCCCTCCCCCTTCTCTCTCTCCTCCCCTACTCCCCTTTCTCTCTCTCTCTCCTCTCTCTCTCTTTTCTCTTTTGGTATGAGGGGGAACCCATTTACGAGGATAATTATTCGAATACTTAATGATATGTGAACAGTAATGCCACCACACACACACACACACACACACACACACACACAACACACACACACACACACACACACACACACACACACACACACACAACCACACACACACACACACACACACACACACACACACACACACACACACACACACACACACACACACACACACACACTCAAGATGCGTTGTGAATCAAGAGGTGATGGATGTAGGTCACGATTTGATGGGATCCGGACAATACAGCCCCTTGAGCACGTGTGTGTGTGTGTGTGTGTGTGTGTGTGTGTGTGTGTGTGTGTGTGTGTGTGTGTGTGTGTGTGTGTGTGTGTGTGGTGAAATGGTGGCATTAATGTTCGTAAAAAAAATAGAGTAGGCTGCATATCATAAACTATTCGAATAATATTATCCCCGTAAATGTGTCTTCTCATACCAGAGAGAGAGAGAGAGAGAGAGAGAGAGAGAGAGAGGAGAGAGAGAGAGAGAGAGAGAGAGAAGGTAACATGTGACAGATCCAGAGCGTGATAATTTCGTAAACCTCGCAAAAAATTGATAATAATATTGATAATAATAAAAATATATAAATAATGGTAATAACATAAGTAATAGTAATGATAATAGTGATAATGGTAGTAATAACGATGATAGTGATAGTAATAATAGTAATAATGATAGTAATAATGATAACGATAAGGTCACTCTTACAGATAAATACAAGTTAAAACGTTTCCTACGAATTCTGTAGTAATGCTAAATTTGGTCAAAAAATGTGTTGTGTTAATCTCTTAACGCCCAGATCTTTCCTTTGCTATATAAAATCATCTGTTGTTAGCCATAAAATTACGAAAAGTGACATAATATACCAAATTAGCTAATGGAAAAGGATACTAAATAGGTCATATCTATAAAATATTGCTTATATTAATAAAATCGTCTAATGGTACCCAAATTACAATGGAAATTATGTTCTGGACCTCAAGGGGTTCAAATAAATAAAGACAATGACAGTAGGTAACCATCAGCAAGTTCAAGTCGTAGAGAGGTGACTCATCGCGTACAAGGTCACTCAATAGCCGTCACTCATTCAGCAACATTTGTGGTCACTGGTCCTATTAACTCGCCGTAAATACTAGCTGATCACTTTTGATTTTAGTATCATGTCGGGTAAGTGGCTTTCGTTATAACATGCTACTATTTTTATATATATTATATATTAATGCTATATTTTACGCACTTGTCTGTACCCGTTCCCCCCCCCCCCCCCCCCTCCAACAAAAAACCATGACACCCCTTTAGAAAAAAAACCTGGCCTTGACCCCCTTAATGAAAAAAAACTGGATCATGAACCCCCCCCTCTTGAAAAAACTGGACCATGCCCTCCCTTAAAAAAACTGGACCATGAACCCTCCCTTAAAAAAGATGAACCATGAACCCTCCCTTAAAAAAAATGGACCATGAACCCTCCCTTAAAAAAAGACTCCATGAACCCTCCCTTAAAAAAAACTGGGACCATGAACCCCCCCTTTAAAAAAAGACTGGACCATGAACCCTCCTTTAAAAAAAAAACCATGAACCCTCCCTTAAAAAAACTGGACCATAAACCCTCCCTTAAAAAAAACTGGACCATGAACCCTCCCTTAAAAAAAATGGACCATGAAACCCACCTTAAAAAAAACTGGACCATGAACCTCCCTTAAAAAAAACTGGACCATGAAACCTCCCTTAAAAAAAAACTGGGCCATGAACCTCCCTTAAAAAAAACTGGACCATGAACCTCCCTTAAAAAAAACGGGGCCCATGAACCTCCCTTAAAAAAAACTGGGCCATGAACCCTCCCTTAAAAAAGACTGGGCCATGAACCCTCCCTTAAAAAAAACTGGGCCATGAACCCTCCCTTAAAAAAAAGACTGGGCCATGAACCCTCCCTTAAAAAAACTGGTGACCTCCTTAAACCGATCTCCCTTAAAAAAAACTGGGCCATGAACCCTCCCTTAAAAAAACTGGACCATGAACCCTCCCTTAAAAAAACTGGATCATGACCCCTTAAAAAAAACTGGGCCATGAACCCTCCCTAAAAAAACTGGGCCATGAACCCTCCTTAAAAAAACTCGACCATGAACCCTCCCTTAAAAAAAGAAACCCGTAAAAACTGACTCCCCTTAAAAAAAAACTGGACCATGAACCCCCCCTTAAAAAAAACTGGCCATGAACCCTCCCTTAAAAAAACTGGATCATGAACCCTCCCTTAAAAAAACTGGATCATGAACCCTCCCTTAAAAAAACTGGCCATGAACCCTCCTTAAAAAAACTGGGCCATGAACCCTCCCTTAAAAAAAAACTGGCCATGAACCCTCCCTTAAAAAAACTGGACCATGAACCCTCCCTTAAAAAAACTGGACCATGAACCCTCCCTTAAAAAAACTGGATCATAAACCCCCTAAAAAAACTGGACCATGAACCCTCCCTTAAAAAAAACTGGACCATGAACCCTCCCTTAAAAAAACTGGACCATGCCCCCCTTAAAAAAAATGGGCCATGAACCCTCCCATAAAAAAAACTGGGCCATGAACCCTCCCTTAAAAAAAACTGGACCATGAACCCTCCCTTAAAAAAAATGGGATCATGACCTCCCGTTAAAAAAAACTGGACCATGCCCCCTTAAAAAAAAACCAAAAAACTGGCCATGAACCCTCCCTTAAAAAAAAATGGACCATAAACCCTCCCCCTTTAAAAAAAACTGGACCATGACCCCGTTAAAAAAACTGGACCATGACCCCCTTAAAAAAAACTGGACCATGAACCTCCCTTAACAAAAACTGGGCCATGAACCTCTCCCTTAAAAAAACTGGACCATGACCCCCGTTAAAAAAAACTGGACCATGAACCCCCTTAAAAAAAAACTGGGCCATGAAAAAAAACCTCCCTCCCTAAAAAAACTGAACCATGAACCCTCCCTTAAAAAAACTGGATCATGACCCCGTTAAAAAAAACTGGACCATGAACCCTTCCTTAAAAAAAATGGACCATGAACCCTCCCTTAAAAAAAACTGGACCATGAACCCCCCTTAAAAAAAACTGGATCATGAACCCTCCCTTAAAAAAACTGGGCCATGAACCCTCCCTTAAAAAAAAACTGGACCATGAACCCTCCCTTAAAAAAAACTGGACCATGAACCCTCCCTTAAAAAAACTGGACCATGAACCCTCCCTTAAAAAAATTGGGACCATGAACCCTCCCTTAAAAAAACTGGGCCATGAACCCTCCCTTAAAAAAAACTGGACCATGAACCCTCCCTTAAAAAAAACAGGAACCCTTAAAAACCCTCCCCGTTAAAAAAACTGGACCATGAACCCTCCCTTAAAAAAAACTGGACCATGAACCCCCCTTAAAAAAACTGGACCAGGGCCCCCCTTAAAAAAACTGGAGCATGAACCCTCCCTAAAAAAAACTGGGCCATGAACCCTCCCTTAAAAAAAACTGGACCATGAACCCCCCCTTAAAAAAAACTGGATCATGCCCCGAAAAAACGGACCTGCCCTTAAAAAAAACTGGCCATGAACCCTCCCTTAAAAAAACTGACCATGAACCCTCCCTTAAAAAAACTGATCCATGAACCCTCCCTTAAAAAAACTGGACATGACCCCGTTAAAAAAACTGGACCATGAACCCTTCCTTAAAAAAACTGGACCATGAACCCTCCCTTAAAAAAACTGGATCATGAACCCTCCCTTAAAAAAAATTGGACCATGAACCTTCCCTTAAAAAAACTCGACCATGAACCCTCCCTTAAAAAAACTGGACCATGAACCCTCCCTTAAAAAAAACTGGACCATGAACCCTCCCTTAAAAAACTGGACCATGAACCCTCCCTTAAAAAACTGGCCATGAACCCTCCCTTAAAAAAAACTGGACCATGAACCCTCCCTTAAAAAAACTGGACATGAACCCTCCCTTAAAAAAAATGGACCATGAACCCTCCATAAAAAAACTGGACCATGAACCCTCCCTTAAAAAAACTGGACCATGAGCCCTCCCTTAAAAAAAGGACTGAACTCCCATGAAACATCTCCTTAAAAAAAAATGGGCCATGAACCCTCCTTAAAAAAAAACTGGGCCATGAACCCTCCCTTAAAAAAAACTGGACCATGACCCCGTTAAAAAGAACTGGACCATGACCCCGTTAAAAAAAAACTGAATCATGACCCCGTTAAAAAAAAACTGAATCATGACCCCGTTAAAAAAAAACTGAATCATGACCCCGTTAAAAAAAAACTGAATCATGACCCCGTTAAAAAAAAACTGGACCATGACCCCGTTAAAAAAAAACAGGAATAAACTGAATTGAATATAATTATAGATCACTTAATGGGTTATTGATGAGCACTTTACTGATTACGAACCATCAATCGTAAACTCGCATATTTTCACTTCACATTAATATCAGTAATAATAATAATAATGATGATAATAATAATAATAATAATGATGATAATAATAATAATAGTCATTTTATTTTCACCCGAAGGCATACAGTAATAAAAAAGGAGAAAAAAAGAAGGGTTGTCGTGGTGAAGCAGGAAACCGCGGCATGATGGTAGTCGATGCGCCAAGTGGTGCTTCCCGCGAGTCAGGCTTCTCCGTGTGGGCTTCATCAGTATCAGTGCTTCCCTTTGTCCCATCACCTCAAGTTGAATCGTTTTCTCCCGCACGTTAACAGCCGTGGTGGTGTATAATGATGATGATGATGACACCCGCGCCTCCCTGGATACCCTGTCGTCAGGTGTCTCCGTCAGGGTGTCGGGGATTAAGTTCTTTGTCTCCTGCACATGCAACACCTGCGTCCTGTGGTGTATGATTATCTCATCAGACGACTCGCCGCGTCACAGCCACTTGGCGGGAGTGTCGCAAGTGTAGGACTGCCCGCTGTTCCTAATGACCACAGTATGACCACAGTATGACCACAGTGTAAGATGACACAGTATGACACAGTATGACACAGTATGATATAGTATACCCAGTATACCACAGTATGACCACAGTATGTACCAGAGACACAGTGATTAAGTTGACCACAGTATGACCACAGTATGACCACAGTATGACCCCAGTATCGATATAGTACTGACCGAGTATGACCACAGTGATATAGGATGCCCAGTATGACCACAGTATGACCACAGTATGACCACAGTATGACCACAGTATGATTATAGTATGACCACAGTATGACCACAGTATGACCACAGTATGACCACAGTATGATTATAGTATGACCACAGTATGACCACAGTATGACCACAGTATGACCACAGTATGATTATAGTATGACCACAGTATGATCATAGTATGACCACAGGATGACCACAGGATGACCACAGTACGTATGACCTAACAAAACCTGGGCAAAAACTAACCTTCTTACTAATCCTAGGTCTCAAAAAAACCTAACCTGTCCTGCCCTATAACAAAACCTAACCTCAGCTTAACCTAACGACCGAAACGTCCGTGGCCGAAAAGTCCGCTTACCCACCATCTCAGCACCCCAACACACCCCACCACCATGCTCGTGCCCAGTGCCCACAACCAAGACCCCAACATTGCGTAGAGGGGGAGTTATTGTAGAGCAAGATCCTCCGCGCTGATGTGACGCAAGGAAGGAGGAGAGATTGACGTGATTGTGGGGATGTCAGGACAGTACTCGGATAGCAACAACCCGCATTGTGGAAGGAGGAGGAGGAGGAGGAGGAGGAGGAGGAGAAGGAGAAGAAGAAGAGAGAAGAAGAAGAAAAGAAGAAGCAAAGAAAAGACAAAAACAAGAAGAGAGGAGGAGGAGAGGAGGAGGAGAGGAGGAAGGAGGAGGAGGAGAGAGGAGAGGAGGAGAGAGAGAAGAGAGAAGAAGAAGAAGAAGAAGAAGAAGAAGAAGAAGAAGAAGAAGAAGAAGAAGAAGAAGAAGAAGAAGAAGAAGAAGAAGAAGAAGAAGAAGAAGAAGAAGAAGAAGAAGAAGAAGAAGAAGAAGAAAGGGGTAAATAGAACAATTGTAAAGATAAAGTACGTCCTAATATTGAGGAGGAGGAGGAGGAGGACAAGAAGGAGGAAGAGGAAGAGGAAGAGGAGGAAGAGGAAGAGGAGGGGGAGGAGCAGGAGGAGAAGGAGGAGGAGGAGGAGGAGGAGGAGGAGGAGGAGGAGGAGGAAGAGGAAGAGGAAGAGGAAGAGGAAGAGGAAGAGGAAGAGGAAGAGGAAGAGGAAGAGGAAGAGGAAGAGGAAGAGGAAGAGGAAGGGAGGAGGAGGAGGAGGAGGGGGTAAAAAGAACAGTGACAAAGATAAAGTACATCCTAATATTGTACAACTATTGTGGAGATTCTTTTAAGCTACACCAAAGATGCCTTGTAGTAACTGTAGACAAAGCACAACAACAACAAAAGTGTAGATATATTAATTAAAAGAAAACCTCTTGTCCTTTCACAACACCATCCATTAAAGGTTTTGTTTATGTTTATCTGATACTAAATTATGATTATTTACATGTTACTTTATTAATCCTCCCTCCTCCTCCTCTCCCTCCTCCTCCTCCTCCTCCTCCTCCTCCTCCGCCTCCTCCTCTTATTCTTGTTTTTGTTCTTCTTCTTCTTCTTCTTCTTCTTCTTCTTCTTCTTCTTCTTCTTCTTCTTCTTCTTCTTCTTCTTCTTCTTCTTCTTCTTCTTCTTCTTCTTTCTTCCTTCCTCTCCTCTCCCTCCTCCTCCTCCTCCCTCCTCCTCTCCTCCTCCTCCTCCTCCTCCTCCTCTCCTCCTCGCAAGTGGCAACAAACTTCCTCATGTAACTCTTCTGAGCAACTGTTCCGCCCAACTTGTTAATAGACCTGCCTCTCTCTCTCTCTCTCTCTCTCTCTCTCTCTCTCTCTCTCTCTCTCTCTCTCTCTCTCTCTCTCTCTCTCTCTCTATCTCTCTCTCTCTCTCTCTCTCTCTCTCTCTCTCTCACACACACACGACCTTGAAAACAGTTGCTATAGTAATAGTCCATCTTCCGCCTTCCATAAGAGAGAGAGGGAGAGAGAGAGAGAGCAACAGCAACAGCATATTTGTCGCGGCACCAAATTCTGTCTCGTTGTCACACTTTCCTTGGCAACACGGGGGGCGATGAGGGGGCAGGGGGGGCGATGGGGGGGCAGGGGGGGCGACCATTGATGTAATAGGAACATCAAGACCTCACTACGTCCCCCCCGGCGCCCCCCTTCAGGAGCAGCACGCCCCCCCTGCACCTGACGACAACCCGAAGGTGTCCTCAGCCGGCCACCACTTAATTATTACCGAGAGGGGGGGGGGGGGGGAGTAGCTAAGGGGGGCAGGTTTTGGCAGGGTGTAGTGCCACTGTAGGCTAAGAATGTGTAGGCAGGCTGTGGCAAATTGTAGGCAGAGAAAGTGTAGCCTTGAGCAGTGTACAGGGTTGGAAAATGCAGGCTGAGGCAGGGTGTAGGTTTATGCAGGGTGTAGGTAGGCTGTGGTAGGGTGTAGGCTGAGGCAGGGTGTAGGTTTATGCGGGGTGTAGGTAGGCTGTGGTAGGGTGTAGGCTGAGGCAGGGTGTAGGTTTATGCAGGGTGTAGGTAGGCTGTGGTAGGGTGTGAGGCAGGTGTAGGGTTATGCAGGGTAGGTAGGTATGGAGGGTGTAGGCTGAGGCAGGATGTAGGCTGAGGCAGGATGTAGGTTTATGCAGGGTGTAGGTAGGCTATGGTAGGGTGTAGGCTGAGGCAGGGTGTAGGCTGAGGCAGGATGTAGGTTTATGCGGGGTGTAGGTAGGCTGAGGTAGGGTGAGGCTGAGGCAGGGTGTAGGTTTATGCGGGGTGTAGGTAGGCTGTGGTAGGTTGCAGCTGAGGCAGGGTGTAGGTTTATGCAGGGTGTAGGTAGGCTGTGGTAGGGTGTAGGGCTGAGGAGCAGGGTGTAGGTTTATGCGGGGTGTAGGTAGGCTGTGGTAGGGTGTAGGCTGAGGCAGGGTGTAGGTTTATGCGGTGTAGTATATGGTAAACTGAGACAGGATACAGGCATGAGGTTGGGTTTTTGGGGGAATAGCTTGGCAGGGTGTATGTTTTATGCTTTCTCCGTTCTGCTTCTTGTTCATTAAATGAGGCATTAGTTTTATGCGGGGGTATAGGCTGTGTAGGTGCAGGGTTTATTGCCATGTTTCTGATTCTAGAGCTGTGTATTCAGTGCTCGAGGCAGGGTTGTAGGTTTATGCGGGCTGTAGGTAGGCACTGCTGGTTCAAGGCTGCAGCAGGGCTAGTTCATCGGTGTAGGTAGGCTTGGTAGGGTGAATGAGCAGGGTGTAGGTTTATGCAGGCTTTGGTAGGCTGTGGTAGGGTGTAGGGGTAGTACCTGAGGCAGGGTTGTAGGTTTATGCGGGGTTTGGTAGGCTTGGTAGGGTGTAGGGGACTGTAGGCTGAGGCAGGGTGTAGGTTTATGCGGGGTGTAGGTAGGCTGTGGTAGGGTGTAGGGGACTGTAGGCTGAGGCAGGGTGTAGGTTTATGCGGGGTGTAGGTAGGCTGTGGTAGGGTGTAGGCTGAGGCAGGGTGTAGGTTTATGCAGGAGTATATGTAAACTGAGACAGGATGCAGGCTATGGCAGGGTGTTGTGTGGGAGGAAAGCTTTGGCAGGGTGTATTTTCCTATTTCCTCTCCTCCTCCTCCCCTTCTCTCCTTCCTCCTTTCCATTCACTTCCATTCGTTTCTCCTACACTCATTTTCTTCGTTTTTCCTTTTCCTATTCTAAGCTTCCTATTTCCTCTCCTCCTCCTAGTTTCCTACCCCTCCTCCTTTCCCTCCCCACTCCCTCCTCTTCCCCACAGGACGTCCCCGCACCCCCTCCTTCATCTTATAGGCCTAAGGGACAAATCTGTGTAGGCCTCCCATCACCCTCTGGCTTCCGTTACTGATGGTGACTGATTGTACGGGGTTTATTACCTCACACACACACACTCTCTCTCTCTCTCTCTCTCTCTCTCTCTCTCTCTCTCTCTCTCTCTCTCTCTCTCTCTCTCTCTAATAGGTGTTTTTGTCAATTAAGTAACATTTATCTATCGCCCCCTTACTCCCCTCTTCGTTTTTTTTTGTCAGCATTTTACAAGAAGGTTCTAAGGACTTAGTGAAACCTTAGAGAGAGAGAGAGAGAGGAGAAGAGAGAGAGAGAGAAGAGAGAGAGAGAGAGAGAGGAGGAGAGGGGAGAGAGAGAGAGAGAGAGAGGAGAGAGAGAGAGAGAGAAGGAGAGAGAGAGAGAGAGAGAGAGAAAAAAAAAATGTCTCCCTCTCTCCTCTTCTTTGTGTCACTCTTTCTCATCTCACAACAACAAAAATTATTCTTTATTTTCTATATTTTTCTTTGCCTGTTTTTAATTCCTCTTTCTTCAAGTTCAAGTTCAAGTTCAAGTTCAAGTTCAAGTTCAAGTTCAAGTTCAAGTTCAAGTTCGAGTTCAAGTTCAAGTTCAAGTTCAAGTACAATATTTATTGCCAGTATCATTAAATGACATGAGGAAACTACAACAATAATGCATTAATTAAGAATGGCACGGTCTGCCGAGCTCGGCTCCCTGGCAGACAAAATAATTTATATAAGAGAATGCATAGGCATAGGCAACGTGGGACGGACAATCATGGAATAGTATTACACAAACGTACGCACGAACGCACACGCACGTACGCACGCACACACACACACACACACACACACACACAAATACACAGAGCAGCCCTCAAGTGAACCTCCAGAGACTACCATCCGAGCCCTGGGTCACCACTGCCTACAGGCGCTATAGGCACAACATGTATAAAAAAAAATAAAAAAATAAAAAAAAAACTCTAAATCACCCTTCATTTTTAAATATATAAAACTCTAAATCACCCTTCATTTTTTTCCACCTTTCATTCCAGGTTCTGTTTTCTCTCCCTTTTTCATCACTATCTCTTAGCATCCTTAGTCTTCCTTATTATTATTCTTTATTTATATGTGTTCCCTTCTATACCTTCCTTACCTTTGCTCTCTTTTTCCTCTTCTTTTTCTATTTCTTCTAAAAAAAATCTTCTTCTTCCTCTCTTCTTCTACATCTATTCTTCTTCTATTTATCTTTAAGCTCCATAACGCTTCTCTCTCTCTCTCTCTCTCTCTCTCTCTCTCTCTCTCTCTCTCTCTCTCTCTCTCTCTCTCTCTCTCTCTTTTTCTGTCCTTAACCACATTACCACATAAAAATCCACATGACGCCACAACATACCTCCACCTCTAAGGCCTCCCCAACCCTTTAAAACCCCCTCCCCCCCTACATTTACCCCCTTCTTTACCCCCTCCTTTCCCCCCCCTTTACCCCCTCGGAGGAGCCTTCAACTTTGCTATTCTTTTACCTAACACGTAGAAACTATAGTGGTAGAAAATAGTCACACCGGCAGCCTCGTTTGGCATAGTAGGGCTGTTGCTGTCTGTCTCTTCCTTTGTATTCCTTTGTATTCCTTTGTATTCCTTCTCTTCCCCTACCTCCCTACCTCCCCTTCTTTCCCTCCTCCCTCCCTTCCT
Source organism: Chionoecetes opilio (assembly GCA_016584305.1). Lineage (NCBI taxonomy): Eukaryota > Metazoa > Arthropoda > Malacostraca > Decapoda > Majidae > Chionoecetes > Chionoecetes opilio. Next base: position 58,178 of record JACEEZ010000294.1, read on the forward strand.
TTACTCTACCTCAATATTACTTCTCTCATTTTTTTCATTTATTTCTCTAATTTTTTGTTTCATCACCTCTTCCATTATGTCTGTGTTCCATTTTCTCTCCTCTCTCTCTCTCTCTCTCTCTCTCTCTCTCCTCTCTCTCTCTCTCTCTCTCTCTCTCTCTCTCTCTCTCTCTCTCTTCTCTCTCTCTCTCTCTCATTCCTCTCTTTTCTCTTCCCCTTTTACTTCTTCCTCCTCTCCTCCTCCTCTCTCTTCCTTCGTCAATCACTTTCCTCTCCTCCTCCTCCTTCCTACTTCCTCCTCCTCCTCCTCCTCCTCCTCTCCTCCTCCCTCCTCTCCTCCTCCTCCTCCTCCTCCTTTGACCCATATACTGACCTAGTCAATACCAGTGTGACCTCCAGACCTCCTTTTGACCTTGAATGGTTGTCTGATCAGGATTCACCCGTGTGTGTGTGTGTGTGTGTGTGTGTGTGTGTGTGTGTGTGTGTGTGTGTGTGTGTGTGTGTGTGTGTGTGTGTGTGTGTGTGTGTGTGTGTGTGTTCAATGGCATTCTAATTAACCATTGGATGTAGATGAATTGTGTTGAGAGAGAGAGAGAGAGAGAGAGAGAGAGAGAGAGAGAGAAGAGAGAGAGAGAGAGAGAGAGAGAGAGAGAGACGCTATATATGTTTTTCTTTTCTTTTTCAGAACGCTGCGCAAGGAAGAAGGGAAGCAGAGAAGGATAAATAGAAGGAAGGAAAGAGGAGGGAGGCGAGCTGGACAAACTAATCCGTCAGTATGGCTTCGGGTGATGCAACAAGCAAGGCCTCTAAAGATGGTGAGAGAGAGAGAGAGAGAGAGAGAGAGAGAGAGAGAGAGAGAGAGAGAGAGAGAGAGAGAAGAGGGAGAAGAGAGAGAGAGAGAGAGCAAGGATGACATAACAGCCCTTGGACTCTTCAAAAGAAGTCAAGGTCTGTGGGCGTACCATGAACACCTCTTTGTATATATGCATCTCTCCTGACATACATACATACATACATACATACATACATAATACATACATATACGGACATGAATACATACATATATACACACTTCCCTCCCTCCTTCCCATCATATCTCTCTCCCATCCCTCCTTCCCTCCCTCCTTCCTTCCCTCCTTCCCTCCTTCCCACTACATCTCTATCCCACCCATCCTTCCCTCCCTCCCTCCTTCCCTCCTTCACACCACATCTCTCTCATCCCTCCTTCCTCCATCCTACCTTCCCTCCTTCCCTCCACATCTCTCTTCCATCCATCCCTACACCCATTCTTGAGTCCTCCCTCTATCCACTACCCTTCCCTCCCTCCTTCCTCCATATATCTCTCTCCCATCCTTCCCTCCTTCCCAGCACATCTCTCCCATCCTCCTTCCTTCCTTCCCTCCTTCCTTCCTTCCCACCATATCTCCCACCCATCCTTCCCTACGTCCATTAACCTCCATCACTACCCTTGCCCTCTCCTATCAAGGGTGTGGTGGCGCTTTGTACAGTCAATAACCTTGTATTAGGTACTTGCAAAGTGTCTAGATAGGATCAAAGTATCTTATCTTATATCTCCTATCAAGGCCTGTTACATAAGGACTACGCAACAGTGCCCAATTGCCCCACACTTCCGATGGCTGCTGCCCAAAAAAGACCACTATACCCTCCCTTATGTACCCTATAGACTGTGCTAAGAAAAATGAAAAATAAGTCAAAATGGGGCCGTTGTGCAAGAGTGGGGTGCAGGCAGTGATCTTGTACTACTTTGAGGCGACCTTAAGTGTAGTCTCTCATTACTGGGAGACAAAACACACGTCCAGGGTAGTTGTTGAGGTAACGCAGAGGGAGGGAATGTGGGTGATGCTGACGACTCCTTACTGCAGAACCGCTGTGAAGGAGTACTGTGAAGGATGCAAATACAGGAAGAGGAGGAGGAGGAGGAGGAGGAGGAGAACGAAAAGGAGGAGGAGGAGAAGAATGAAAAGGAGGAGGAGGAGAAGAACGAAAAGGAGGAGGAGGAGAAGAACGAAAAGGAGGAGGAGGAGAAGAACGAAAAGAAGGAGGAGGAGAAGAACGAAAAGGAGGAGGAAGAGAAGAATGAAAAGGAGGAGGAGGAGAAGAACGAAAAGGAGGAGGAGGAGAAGAACGAAAAGGAGGAGGAGGAGAACGAAAAGGAGGAGGAGGAGAAGGACGAAGAGGAGGAGGAGGAGAAGGACGAAAAGGAGGAGGAGGAGAAGAACGAAAAGGAGGAGGAGGAGAACGAAAAGGAGAAGGAGGAGAAGAACGAAAAGGAGGAGGAAGAGAAGAACGAAAAGGAGAAGGAGGAGAAGAACGAAAAGAAGGAGGAGAAGAACGAAAAGGAGGAGGAGGAGAAGAACGAAAAGGAGGATTTTTTACTTAGGATTACATAGGAATAACAGACACCAGGAGACCTATTGGTCCATAGCGAGGGTATCTGCTGAATTACATACTACTAACTATCAACTACTTGTAAGAAAACAGTTGGAAAATGATACCATGTCCCTAAAGAGGATAGGAACATGGAAGTTTCATAGTGCAGAATGATAGGATATGAAAAATACTAACTACAACTACCACTACCACTACAACTAATCGATACGGGGGACTAGATACGAATTCGCACTATCAATACCCATTTACTTTACAGTGCGCGTCAAGTCTGTTTTTGAATGTAGTTATTGTGTTGGCTCCGACAACATTTGCTGGTAACTTGTTCCATCGATCAACGACTCTAACATTGAAATAATTTTACGGAGTCGGTGATGCAACGTTGACCGTTTAGTTTTAAACCATTATTTCTTGTTGTCACTTGAGTTGAAAGCTCGAATAGGTTCTCTTGATTAATGACATCAAAACCTTTTAGGATCTTAAAGGTTTCTATCAAGTCCCCACGGATTCTACGATCCTTTAAGGTAAAAAAAATATTAATTTTCCGCAGTCTCTCTTCATAAGATGAATTTCGCAGAGATGGAATTTGTTTGGTTGCTCTTCTTTGCACTGATTCCAATTTGGCTTGATCTTTTACGAAACAGGGCGACCAGAATTGAACGGCATATTCCAAGTGCGGCCTAACCAAGGACGTGTATAATTGTGTCATTACTTTCGGAGTTTTATGTTCAAAGTTACGTTTAATAAAGCCCAACATCATATTTGCCTTTTTACTGACAGCTAGGCAATGCGGACTGGTTTTCAGATCATTACTGATGATGACACCTAAATCCTTTTCCTGCTGTACTTCAGTTAACGATTTATTTTGCATTTGATAGTTATATTTGAGGTTATCGTTGCCTATATGCATTACTTTACATTTATCGGAATTGAATTTAATAGCCATTTATCACTCCAATCTGATAGTTTGTCGAGATCACTTTGTATGAGTTCGCAGTTTTCTCTAGTATATGCTTTACCGCCTAATTTGGTGTCATCTGCAAATTTCGATATTTTAGATACAAGTCCGCAGTCCAGATCGTTGATATATATCAGAAAAAGAGTAGGACCCAAGACCGAGCCCTGAGGCACCCCACTAGTAACATCTAACCAATCAGATGTTTCACCATTTATTACTACCCGTTGTTTACGATTTGAAAGCCAATCGCCAATCCATGAACATAGTTGCTCTCCCAAGCCATGTGCCCTTACTTGGTCAAGCAGTCGCTTATGGGGAACTGTATCGAAGGCTTTCTGAAAATCAAGGTATATTACATCCGAGGGAATTTTAGCGTCCCAGTTTGAATAAATGACATTAAACAAATCCAGTAGGTTTGTTAAGCAGGATCTCTTATTTCGAAATCCATGCTGGGAGTTTAGTATTGAGTTATTTTCATCGAGAAAAGACACTATTTTATCCCGCAATATTTTCTCAAATAGTTTAACAATCACGGACGTTAGACTAATTGGGCGATAATTACTTGCGAGGCTCTTACTCCCTTTCTTGAATATCGGCGTAACATTAGCTAATTTCCACATACTAGGAACATTTTTGTCCCTTAGCGATTTATTGAAAATAATCTTTAATGGGAGCGAAAGTTGACTGTGACATTCGCGAAGTAGTCGCGGCGAGATTTCGTCCACCCCCACGGATTTTGCTGGGTCAAGTTTCAGCAAATACTTTGATATTTCGTCTACTGTTATCTCTCCTATTACCAGTCTGTCCCTTTCGAGTCCCGCATACATGTTTACTGGTTCTGGTAATGGAGTTTCGTCTTCTTTAATAAATACCGCATTAAAGTATTCATTGAGTACGAACGCCATACTCTTATTATCATTTACCAAGATATTATTATTATCTTTCAGTGGTCCAATACTTGTTTTGACGTTTTTCTTACTTCGAACGTATTGAACGAACCTTTTCGGGTTTGATTTGGATTCCTTTGCAATTTTTTCTTCATACTCGCGCTATTTAGACTTAATTAGTCCTTTGCAGCGACGTTTGGAGAAGAACGAAGAGGAGGAGGAGGAGGAGAATGAGAAGGAGGACGAGGAGGAGAATGAAAAGGACGAAGGGGAGGAGGAGAAGGAGGAATAAGAGGAGAAGGAGGAATAAGAGGAGAAGGATGAATAAGAGGAGAAGGAGGAGGAGGGAGGAGGAGGAGGAGGAGGAGGAGAGGAGGAGGAGAGGAGGAGGAGGGTGGCAGATCTCGAGCCTGGCAACAGTATAATATTCTCTGAGTGCACTATAATAATTCCACGTCCTTACTGACCTTACATGAGCGTGAATATTTCCTTCTTATGGGCGCGAATGTCACCTGTTGTTGGGCGAAGACTCCGAGGACTTGTGTGTGTGTGTTGTTGTGTGTGTGTGTGTGTGTGTGTGTGTGTGTGTGTGTGTGTGTGTGTGTTGTGTGTGTGTGTGTGTCAGGTGGTGATGCGAATGTGTAGTATAACTCTGTGTTCGTATTCATTAAAACTAATCTTATGTTACTACTTGTACTGCCAAGACGGCGCCATGCATTGCAACACACACACACACACACACACACACACACACACACACACACACGACGCACGCAGCACGCACGCACGCACGCACGCACGCCGCACGCACGCACGCACGCACGCACGGCACGCACGCACGCAGCACACACACACACACACACACACACACACACACACACATCACACACACACACACACACAACACACACACTACACACACACAACACACACACACACACACACACACACACACACACACACACCACACACACACACACACACACACACACACACACAACACACCACACACACACACACACCACACACACACACACACACACACACACACACACACACACCACACACACACACACACACAGTGACAGTTTTAGGCTCCAAACTGTTATTCATTTAAATTAATATTGTCATCTATACGAGCAATAATTATTAGTACCATTAATGCAAATGATACAAATTGCATTGTTATGGACGAAAATCTTGCTGGTTTTAATGGTTGACTATTCCTGGAAATAATAATAGGTAATTAAAGAAAAGTAAGATAAAAAGTTAAAATATAAGTTAATAATGATAAAAGATAATATAATAAATAAAATAAATAATAGTAAAAGATATAAAAATACATAAAAATAAAAATAATAGATAATAAGTTCAGATAAATAAATGTTAAGAGTTCAAAATATAATACGGATATAAAACGGAAATAATTTCAGAATAGGTCACTGCTCGTATGATATTTTTTTGTGCAGATATATATATAACTAAGTACATTGTTGTGTATAAAAAAAAAATAGAGAAACACTGGTTCACAAATAGGGTGGTAGTGGAGAGCGGGGCAGGTTGCATCGAGGGCAGGTTGCATCATTGCCTCTAACTCGCATTAACTTTTTTTATTATTATTATTGTTGTAGTTGTAGTAGTAGTAGTAGTAGTAGTAGTAGTAGTAGTAGTAGTAGTAGTAGTAGTAGTAGTAGTAGTAGTAGTAGTAGTAGTAGTAGTAGTAGTATTAAGACGATGTACGTGTGATAACATGCGAGTTAGAGGCCATGATGCAACCTACCCTCGATGCAACCTGCCCCGCTCTCCCCTAAATGATTGGAATGGACTCAGTTATCGATTCGAATGGACTCTTGTCTGTCTATCTCGCTCTATGTCTGTTTACCTGTTTAATTAATGTCTTGTGTTTGGTTCTTGTTCGATCATTTAGCTATCTATTTCCTACCTTATCTACCTGTCTCCTTGTCTGTCTGTCTCTCTCTCTATATATATGTCTGTTTACCTGTTAACCCCTTCGCGCCCAGATCTTTCCTTGGCTATATAAAATCGTCCGTTGTTAGCCATAAAATTACGAAAAGTAACTAAATATACCAAATTAGTTAGTCCACAAGGATACTAAATAGGTCATAGCTATAAAATATTGCTTATATTCACTAAAAAATCGATTAATGGTACCCAAATTACAATGGAAATTACGTTCTGGGCCTCAAGGGTTATGTTCTTATGTAGCTAAATGATAACTTCTCGGCATTGCGGAAAGGGAACACCTCAGGCCTATTAGTTAGGCGGGTATGTGGCCAAATATAGGAGGATTGTGGCTTTGGTGGTAAAAGCACGAAAATTGGCACATTTGAAGGTTAGTATATACTAAACGATTTCAGATATAGGGCCAAGCTCAATTTTTCCCCTTGATGCCCAGAAATGACAAAATCCAATATGGCCACCGTTCAAATTGTGAGAAATTATGAAGTCTAATATCTTCGCCAATAAATGACATAACCAGACGAATAAAGCATCTATTAATATGTTTTCAGCTATGAGGAATCCAATGGAATCATCATTTTGATGATAACATGTACACAAATCAATATGTCAGACATAAAATGTAAATTAGCTCGCGAAAAAATGGAAAATGCAGCAATTTTTCAAGGCTTAGGAAATAATTTAACACACGTGTACAAAAATCACATAGTTTATTGTCAAAGAATATGACACCATAATATATAACCATGTGTGTATACCTTATCACATACATGTATATCGGTATTCAAAAACTAACATAGAAATGAAACAATATTTTTTTAAGGTGACAAGGCGCGGAACAAAACAGCATATCAACAAAATAAGCAAAACAAAATGTTGAACAGACCATATATATCAAAGAAAAAATTTAGCACTGAGTGGCACACAATTCAAGAATAGTTAGCAACTGAACAACTAAACAACACAAGTTAATGGCTATCATTGTGATCACAATTACCAGCGCAGTTGCAGAATGACGTGCACTTCAGATCAGCTTTGACACATTTGCAGAGTCCCCTGCATCCCTTCTTACAGCCACACATCTGAACAGGACACTGTTGCTTCTGGCAACAATGTCCACAATGGCTCCCATCCTCCTGAAGTATTCTTTTTCCATCCCCATGACTCTGGCGAAGGAACATCTGGAGCTCGTATGTGTGCCTGCCCCCAAACATGTCCGCCCTGGTAAATGGCACGTCTTGCGTGCTGCAAAAGCGCTGTGCTAGTTGGTGAGATGGCATCGATGGATCTTGCTTTGGTAGTGAATAGATCTCTCCTGGTTAAGTCAGCGGTAGCTTCAAAACTCGTTCTGTCATATAGCAACACTACGTACGACTCTAGTACTGACATACAATCATCATTGAAGCTTGCTGGCTTTGCAACAAGTTTCGAAAATACTGCAGTAACAGTATTGAATGATTTCCATGTGTCAAAGGCAGTTGTCTTGTCCCTACCAGCAAAGGAGGAGACCGTGTCACAACCGGTGAATGCGTGGAACATGGGAAGAGCTCGTGCCTTTTCTGCACCCAAAGATGTGGCGATTTGATGAGCTGGGATGTATCGAAGGCGTTTGCCAGTACCATACGCTATCCAAAGTTGCGTGTTCTCGAATTGCACAACAGTCGAGACAGCCAGGATGACGACACCGTGTCCACTGTACGCAGCAGCAGCCTGCGATAACCTTTCTTTGCTGCATCCATAACGTGCAGAAACATCCTGGTGTCGGCCTCTTCGTGAGTACAAGGTGCCAACGATGAGACATCCTGATGAACACGAGAACAAAGCACATTCTCGCCGCATGTTGAGATCACTTCCTTCTCGGTGGAAAGATTTTCCACCACTTGATGTGCCAAAAAATGAAAGAGCTCAGTCTTGTTGTCATCTATTCTCAGAAACTCTTGCCAGTTTCCTGGGATTGAGTTGACTGTTGTGACACGCCTTCTGACGCCCTTTCCTCGTTTTTCTCTTGTTGTATTCTTTAGACTATCCTGGCGATACACATCCCAAATAATGTCAACTCTGTTGGATTTTGCCAACTGTCCCTTGATGTACGGCAGGAACACTAGTGTGGCGTAGTCTTGGAAGGTTTTCGCTCCCACTGGCCTCAGCATATTGACGATAGCAGCTCCATCCAGTATGATGACGTCGACTGTTGGCGGCTCGCCTTTAGATGTACAAAGCTTCTCTAGACAGTCGGTTAGATCCGCTTTGGTACCAAGCCATAGTTTTCCCAACTGAGACAAGGCTGGCGGGTATGCATGGTTTTCATGCTTGAAGAAGTTTTCCAAATCACCGTCACGTGTTTGGCATGCGATGTAAAGCCTGGAGAACAGTGCACAGTCACTCTTGAGCGATGCTACCACTTGTGTCACTTTGGATGGAGTCCTTGTGGGTGGCCGGCTGAACAAGGCCAATCTGTTTTTGGGAATCGTATCCGATACAGGTGGTGTTCCCTCCATTAACCGCTGAGTGACATAGCTGTCATATTGGTCCTGACCCAGCTTCTCTATCCCATGAAAAGTTTTAGCTACAGCTTGATCTGGGATGTCTCTGGTATCTAAAACCAGAAGGTCGCCACTGTCTTCCATGAATGGATTACCGAGGTCTTTGATTACTTGCACAAGAGCCCTGACCTCGCTGGCAAAGGAGACTTGTGCGGATCGTGTATGCTCATGATGCCTGACTTGGTCTTTCCCAGTGTTGTTATCCGAGCCAACTGTTTCGAAACTGTCTATTACCCTCGCGATTTCTGGTCCAGCTACCATCCACCTCAGTAGAGCTCTAGGATTTTGCATCAACCCGATTGCCCCACCATCTCCCTTGACGATTTTGTTGTTTTGTTCATGTGCCTGGTCGATAGCCATGGCTGAGAAGGGGCGAGTCGCCTTATGAACAATGAAGCTGCCTTGATCGAACTCCTTTGCTACATGGGGAAGTCGTTGGTGTAGTGTTATCATATCACGTAGGTGAACGGGAACCCATTGAGCATAGTGAGTGTGGTCCAAGGCAAAGAACCATGGAGCTAATGCCTTCAGCACAGGAACGTAGAGTGAAAAGGTACCATCACGAAGTGACCGCACATAGACCAGGAGGAGACATTCCAGGTGCATGACCATATACCAGTACTGGAACTGTGGAGAAATCTCAGCTTTCTTCACACACCAATCATCAAACGACAGCGGTGCACTTGTTTCCATGCTATACACATCATAAGCTGTGTGGAGCAACCTTGATAATGCACTGGAGGTGACTTGGTGTGCATGTCTAGTGCGCTTGACATGGGCACCTTTGAGGAAGGAGTCAGCCGTTCCTGCTATCGCAATACCTGCTTGGGTAAGAACATTAGTCCAGCCACTGCCATCCAGCAAATCCCCGAGAGTTGTCAAAGCAGCCATTTCTAAATGCAACCCTCCAAGTAGGATGACAAAGTTCTCTTCGCCGTACACTTCTGGCCAATTCCATTGGATGAGCTTTGGGATCGCGAACAAAGGCTGATCTACTGTGAGCACAGGAATCTGTCCAGGGTTCAGATGTTCGACAGCTTGTTTGATAACATCCATCGAATGACGAATCATGGACACTGACTTTGAGTCGTCCGGGAACAATGGCAGAAGTGATGTGATGGTGACATCGAAGATACGTGATTGTTTTTCAGTCGAGTGGATGTAGATGTTGCAGACTGTAATCTTCTACGATCTTACATCGCTTCTTCGCCGACATGGTGGATTCTACTTCTGATCAGTCACCTGCAAGAAGAGAAGTATTATATTAATATATATTATATTATATATATTTATCATGAATATCAGCTTAATCGGGATTTTAATGCCTTCTAGCGACAAATGAGTGGTGCCATTGGCTTCCTTAGGTGTCAAAACATAAACAACGATATGTTATTCATGTCTATGTGATATATATTCAGAAAGATATGACGTAAAATAGATTTTCACGATTCAGATGGCGGCCATCTTTGATTTCCCCACTTTATGGGTGTCAAAGGGAAAAATGTGCCTGGCCCTTATCTGAGATCCTTTACTATGTCATGATCATCGCATGTGCCAATTTTCGTGCTTTTACCACAAAAACCACAATCATATCACATATCCGTCCTACTATATGCACGTCCAGCATATTATAGGACGTGACTATGAAAAATATTATTGTATGTCATTAATTATCTTTCATATCATGGTGAAGTGTTGGCCAGCATAATGTGAGAATTCGAGGCGCTGCATTATCTTTTTTTTTCTCTCTCTCTTGGCCAATCCTTTGTGATGTAAAAAAAAAATCGCCTTACTGCATTACCATGGCATGGGCGCAAGGATAAGATTGCCTTATCTACCTGTTTCTTTGTCTGTCTCTCTTTCTATAGTATGTCTGTTTACCTGTTTAATGTTTGTAACTCTGTAGGGGTAATAATGAGTTGCATGGCTGACTGGTGACGCCTCGGCCTCCATGCAAGGTCAGACAAGGAGGAGCGTGCCTCGCTTTTAATGGGTGGGAGGAACACATGCTGGGTGCGCAGTTATGGTAAGGTATGTCTGTATGTCTGTATGTCCTTACGTATAGTGATCGGGTACGTCGCCTTGAAAAAAATTTAGTTTAAGTTTTCCTAATATTGAGTTTTTTTAATATTTCAATATTAAGAAAACTCAATATTATGAAAAGTCAATATTAAGAAAAGTCAATATTAAGAAAACTCAATATTAAGAAAACTCAATATTATGAAAACTCAATATTATGAAAACTCAATATTAAGAAAACTCAACATTATGAAAAGTCATTATTAAGAAAACTCAATATTATGAAAAGTCAATATTAAGAAAACTCAATATTAAGAAAACTCAATATTAAAAAAATGCAATATTAAAAAACTCAATATTAAAAAAACTCAATATTAAAAAAACTCAATATTAAAAAAACTCAATATTAAAAAACTCAATATTAAAAAAACTCAATACTAAAAAACTCAATATTAAAAAAACTCAATATTAAAAAAATCAATATTAAAAAAACTCAATATTAAAAAACTCAATTTAAAAAAAACTCAATTTAAAAAAACTCAATATTAAAAAACTCAATATTATAAAAACTCAATATAAAAAAACTCAATATTAAACGCCCCTCACGACAAGCAGACGACGCAGCACGGCTCGGTGACGTAACAGGAGGAAGGCCTCCTCTTCCCGCGCTGATCAGAAGCACGTAAACACAAGAGATAAATATAGTACTTGAAGATTTTTTGGGTGTTTCTGATAGATTTTCTTTGCGATATGCCACATGCATGCATCGAGAAAAGTGGCGAGAGGCGTGAGTCGTGGCGGGAACGTAGAGGCAGAAAACAAAAACAAAACTGAAACACCATATGAGGGCCTCCCGTCTCACTGCTGTACCTTCCCTTCCACTCGGCCTTGACTGTCAACCACTGGAGTCTGTCAGCGCCCCCCACCCCCTCTACACTGTCCCCCCCCACCAGTGCCCCCAGGACGTCACTGTCAAGGGCGTCACCGTCACTTGGTTTTGGGTCTCATGCGTGCATTAATGTACGTATATACAATATATGGTGCAGTCTTTTCTTCAGTCTTTGCCTGCAGTTTTACACAAGGGGCAGCAAGGGAAACGCAGGTAACAGTAAGTGTGTTTTTTTTTTTTTTTTTTTTTTTGCCTATAGCGCTTTTAGGCAGTGACCCAGGGCTCGGATGTAGGCTCTGGAGGTTCACTTGAGGGCTGTGATGGTTGCTCCTCGCCCGTGGTGGCGCAGGCAGGATTGTTATAGTGACGCCTGTGATTAGAGGCTCATGCCGCCCCCCTGTGTCCTCCGATGCACTCGCAATTGAAGGTAGAGTTAATGGGCAGGGCATGTGGGTGTTCTTAGGCCACTCGACGGTGCAGAAAGATTTTGGCTTTCGTCGGGGATCGAACTCGGGTCACCGAGAACGCCACTCGTAGACGCTAACCACTCTGCTACCGCCTCCCCATATGGTTGCCTGTTTATACTACAAATATCTATAATAATATAAGCGAAAGTGTGTGTGTGTGTGGTGTGTGTGTGTGTGTGTGTGTGTGTCCGCGATAGGTTCCGTCCCCAGTGGACAATCCTATCATATGGCACAGTTTTAAAACCAGGTTGACCAGGGGAACATTTTAAGGCCACTTTGGGGATGATCCGATCACTTTTCTTTTTTTCTTTTTTTAGCCTATTAGCGAGAATTGTGAAGAAAAAAGTGGGTTGCGAGAATTGAGGAAACCTTGATGTAGGGTGATGGGTAATGGGTGAGTGAATGGGTGGGGTGATGGGTAATGGGTGTGGGGTGATGGGTGAGTGAATGGGTGGGGGTGATGTTGGGATGGGTGAGGAATAGGTGGGGGTGATGGGTAATGGGTGAGTGAATGGGTGTGTGGTGATGGGTAATGGGTGAGTGAATGGGTGGGGGGTGACGGGTAATGGGTGAGTGAATGGGTGTGTGGTGATGGGTAATGGGTGAGTGAATGGGTGTGTGGTGATGGGTAAGGCGTTAATACATACATTTCTACATCCATGATTTCAGGAAAGTTAGAAGGGGCTATCTGGAGAGTCTGTGTTTGGTGGGCCGAAGCCCACCAATAGCCCTCCGCAGGAGCTAGCCAAAAAGTCCGCCCGGAGGGCGGACTTTTCGGCTAGTAACAAATATAACCTAATAGTGTGATAAAACGGAGAATAATTTTAATTCAGAGATAAATTTACAGGAACTACCTCGTGTAGGTCTCACGGCCTCTTGTAGCTTCCTTATTTTCTTATGTTCTTATGTTCTTATGGTGGTGAGAATTTTTGCAAGACAGAAAGCAGGAGCGATATAATACCCCCTTAAACAAACAAGGATGGTACAGAAAAAACCGAGAATAAAAGGTACGGAAATAAAACAGTACAGTACAGTAAACAAGTATGATACATAAAATATCGTTTATATATTATCTTTTATTTGCCTTAGTGCTTAAGGAAACATGTTTGCGAATAATATCGATGCGAAGACGAAGCTATTAACGCGTTCTGTCATCACCATTCTTTACGATAGTATTTCCAGTTTGTCAAAATGAATAAGTCAATAAACGAATTAACAAATGAATAGAATGGACTCAGTCGTCAGGTAGTTAGTGCGGAGTCAATAGAGGCCTCTTCCATTTGTGCCAAAGTTCCAGGAACCAGTTCTTTCAGTTCAGGGTTGGGTTCAGTTCCTGGTTTTGGGTTCGCGTGTCACAAATGGAACGCAAAAACCCCGTTTTTTTGTTTACAAACAAACTCAGCTGGCGAGGCAAGAGGAAAAGAGAGAGAGAGAGAGAGAGAGAGAGAGAGAGAAGAGAGAGAGGAGAGAGAAGAGAGAGAGAGAGGAGAGAGAAGAGAGAGAGAGAGAGGAGAGAGAGAGAGAGAGAGAGAGATTAAAAGATTAAAAGTGGTAACTTAGCTGTGATGTGAAGGAATCATATCAAGTTTAAGATCGCGGTAACGCATTCCTCCACCAGTGCCCCTTAATTGTAGGCCTGTCTGACATCCTCTCCGACTTGTGCATGCGGAAAACCCTTCACGAGAAGAGAAATAGGGCCCAAGGCGACCATTGTTTGTTATGAACTGAAAACTCTACCCAGTCTACCGACGTCCGAATGTGGGTAGAGAAAGTTCAAGGGTTTTGCTGAGTCACTACGCGCGTCGCCTCGGACCCAGGTTTTCGTGCGCAAATGGAATGCCTGAATTCTTGGGTTCCGTGAACTGGTTCCTGAAATGTCGCAAATGGAAGAGGCCTTAGGGAGTTTTAAAAGGAGGCTAGACAGCTTTATGAATGGGGATGAAAGGTGGATGTAGGTAGTGTTATGTAACAGGAACAACCACGTGTAGGTCTCGTGGCCTCTTGTAGCTTCCTTATTTTTTAATGTTCTTATGTTCGCATGTAATAGATTGATAAGTAATTACTATAGAGAAGCTGCAATGGTGCGGTGCAGTCTTACGAAAGTGTGTCAGACCAATAGTGCCAATACGTAGCTGGGAGGTTATTAGACTTTTTACTGTCAATACTTTACGATAAGACAGAGTGAAGTAGGTGGTGTGTTTAAGTACAGGGAGCGGTGCAAATCATAACACTTCAACCAGCCACTTGCGAAAGATAGAATTCGTACTTAAATGTTATTGATTTTACTTTAGAAAGAAAGATGAGGGTGAGAGGTTTTAGATCCACACAGCTGCCTCGTGCGGGGTTAATGGTCTAATGCTCATCGCCACACTCCTCTTTGTGCTGCCTGAGACCCTCTTTGGCACTCAAGTATTTGGTGTAAGAACATAAGAACATAAAAAAATAAGGAAGCTACAAGAGGCCGCGAGACCTACACGTGGTACTATACTTCCTGTTACTTAACACTACTACATACCTACATACACCTTTCATCCCCATCCATAAAATTATCCAGCCTTCTTTTAAAACTCCCTAGTGACTCCGCACTAACTACTTGATGACTGAGTATAAATGTACCGTAGATAACAGTAAAGTCGCCACCTGCAGTGATGTCGCCAGGCGCCATATATTACGAATTATAGCATCACTACTGATTTGTATGTGCCACTGAAGATAATACACAGTAGTTTATATCAATCTACCCTGTTTCAGCGTTGTTTTATGCTTTGTATCTGCAAGTATAGACGGTTTCAATTTTCGCTACGCATTTATTTTTTCGGGCGACGACGACAGCGGTACGACACTCACTAAATAAATACTAGATGGCGACTCTACTGTTGATAGCCACTTTGTAGATATTCTTGTAATTTGTTCATTTATAGCCATACTATGACACAGATGAAGACACAAAATGAAACAGACTCTCCAGATAGCCTCTTCTAACTTTCCTGAAATCATGGATGTAGAAATGTAAGTATTAACGCCACCACACGTCTGTAAACAGAAAAAAAAGTTGTCCTGGCGACTTTACTGTTATCTACGGTAGAAGGGCATGCATCTGTTTCGCGACATTAGAAAGAGTTTTGGTAGAATCATCAGCATAGTGTTTACTGCTTAGGGTAATAAGTGAGATGATTGATGATTGATAGGAAGCGGGAATAACAAAACGATTCTTAATTTTAGATTGTGCGAGTTGCTCTATTTTTTTGATTTGTAAAGGTTTATTGTACAACTAAGCATACAGGACACACACACACAATACAAGGATGTACAGAAATGCATATGCAGGAGCAAAGAAGTACAAAGCGGGCATCAGCCCGCCAGTGAGGAGGGTATCCCGTCAGGCTACGGGAGGGTCGCGTGGAGACGTGGTGACGGTGAGTCACCTGCGTCACTGGTCACCCTGCCGGGCGCGACAGGGTGTGGGTACGTGATGTGTCAGCGGGGAGGGGGCGCTGCTCGCAGCACCCCCAACATCACGTCTCTCGGGGTGTGGCGGACCATGAGGGCGGCCCTGCCTTCACGCCCACTCAGCAGCCCCCCACCTGCAGGCTGGGCGGCGGGGGCCGGGCCGGGCCTCAGGGGGGCGGTGGCGGGGCAGGACAGGAGGTAGTGCACCAGTGGGCGACGGGTGTACATCTCGCAGTGGTCGCACACTTGCCCCTCGAAGTCCTCCTGTAGCTCCTCTCTGGTGCAGTAGCCCAGACGCACACGCTGCAGTAGTGCGCCATCTGCCCTGGGTTGTTGCTGGGTGGCGTCCAGTGGGTGGTAGTCGGTGGCTGCAGCGTACCAGGCCGCCTGCCTCTAGTTTTTCAATGAGTGTGGTGAGTCGCGCTCCCCCAAGATGCGCACAATGCCCTTGTCAGTTAAAGGGGCCCCAAGGGAAGAGTAGGACTGGATGGCTATTTGTCTTAGTACACGTAATTATAATAATTAATACTTATTACATTATTATTATTGAACACGTAATACTAATAAGTAACTTGTTCAGGCTACAAACCTCTGTTAAACGAATTTCTTATTGTCTACCTCAAAAAAGCACATTTTCTCTGAATCTTTACTCATCATAGAAAAAGAAATTTGAGCAGTAACTATTTAATTAATTAATTATGTCTCTTTTTTTTTTTTTCATACTATTATGAATTATGAATTGTGAACGCGTTATCAACCGGA
This sequence comes from Chionoecetes opilio, assembly GCA_016584305.1. NCBI lineage: Eukaryota > Metazoa > Arthropoda > Malacostraca > Decapoda > Majidae > Chionoecetes > Chionoecetes opilio. Next base: position 74,541 of record JACEEZ010000294.1, read on the forward strand.
AATGAATAAAGCTTGCATCGTTAACCCTTATTTTATTGCAGGCTGATTTGAAAAAGAAAAGAAAGGAAAATATCTTCAGCGCAGAAAATATAATTTTGTAGGACCTTAATTAAAATTGCAGAACGAATTAAATGCATTGAGAGTCTTTAGCATGAAGATAATTACTGTAATCCATTATAATGAAGCAGTTTGGTTCTGAATCGATACTTTTCAACGTTGATTCAGGTCACGTGAGGCTCTAACTGCTTTATAATTGACACCAGATCATCATATGTGTGTGTGTGTGTGTGTGTGTGTGTGGGTGTTATGTGTGTTGTGTGTGTATTGTGTGTGTGTGTGTGTGTTGTTGTTGTGTGTGTGTGTGTACGTGTGTGTGTGTGTGTGTGTGTGTTGGCCCTGCTGAAAGATGGTGATTGAAGAATATAATGTTCCCCCTTTATTATTTACTTAGTGATGTGGTGTGACGTGTAGTATTAGCAAAGATACTATACAACGTTGTAGAGTGTCTTTGGTATTAGTAGTATATAGCAGTAGTAATTCACATCAGCATCGTCTCCTCAATGCCACGTACGTTTGCGTTTGTTCGAGAAGAGAAAAAAAAAACACGAAATAAATAGACTACGTAGTTATCGTACACTACGTAATAGTTATAACACATCCTTTCTTTCCTTCTTTCCTTTCTTCTTTCTTTCATCTTTTTCTATTGCTTTCTTTCTGTCTTTCCTTCACACATTCTTACTTTCTTTCTTTCTTTCCCTCCCGAGCCCTCTCTTTTCTTTTTTTTCTTCTCTCTCTCTCTCTCTCTCTCTCTCTCTCTCTCTCTCTCTCTCTCTCTCTCTCTCTCTCTCTCTCTCTCTCTCTCTCTCTCTCTCTCTCTCTTTGTGTTTCCTCATGATGTCACCCCCCCTTCCCAATCCCCCCACATCCTCCCCCCTCTCCCTCCCCCCTTCCCAATCCCCCCACATCCTCCCCCCTCTCCCTCCCCCCTTCCCATTCCCCCCACATCCTCCCCCCTCTCCCTCCCCCCTTCCCAATCCCCCCACATCCTCCCCCCTCTCCTTCCCCCCTTCCCAATCCCCCCACATCCTCCCCCCTCTCCCTCCCCCTTCCCAATCCCCCACATCCTCTCCCCCACTTCACCCCCCCCTCTCCCTCCTCCCCTCCCCCTTCTCCCCCCCTCTCCCCCCTCTTTCCCCCCTCTCTCTCTCCCCACTTCCCCCTCTCCCCCACCCTTCCCATCCTCCCCCTCCCCCTCCCCTCCCCTCCCCAACCTTGTACTCGCGTATGTAAAGTCCGACCAGCTACTGTACCTACATGTGTTGTCTGCTGTTTTCTTTCTTTTTCTTTCATACAGGCGGTGTGGTTAGCTCTCCTCTCTCTCTCCATCCTTCCCTCTCTCTCCTCCCTCTCTCCTCTCCCTCTCCTCCTCACTCTTCTCCTATTGCTCGTCTACTCTCTGCTAGTCACAGGTTCCCTATAGTTTTTTATTCTTTTTATCATAAGGGTGTTTATCTCTCACTCCTCCTCTACTCCTTCCTTCCTTCCTTCCTTCCTCCTCCTTCCTTCCTCTCTCTCTCTTTGCTTTTTCTTTTTATCAAAGGTTTATCCTCCTTCTTCTCCTTCCCTTCTTTCCTTCCTATTTATCTTCCTTTCTTCCTTCCTTCCTTCTCTTCCTTCTCTTCCTTCTTCCTTCCTTCCTTCCTTCTCTTCCTTCCTTCCCTTCCTTCCTTCCTTCTTATTCCTTCCTTCCTTCCTTCTTAAATTCCTTTCCTTCCTTCCTTCCTTCCTTTCCTTCCTTCCTTTTCTTATCTTCCTTCCTTCTTCCTTCCTTCTTAAATTTCTTCCTTCCTTCCTTCATTCTCTTCATTCCTTCCTTCCTTATCTTCCTTCCTTCCTTCCTTCCTTCATTATCTTCCTTCCTTCACTTCCTTCCTTCCTTCCTTCCTTCGACTTCCTTATAAATTCCTTCTCTTCTTTCCTTCCTTCCTTCTCTTCCTTCCTTCCTTCTCCTCCTAATTCCTTCCTTCTCTTCCTTCCTTCCTTCCTTCTCCTAATTCCTTCCTTCTCTTCCTTCCTTCCTTCCTTCCTTCCTTCCTTCCTTCCTTCCTTCCTTCCTTCTCTTCATTCCTTCCTTCCTTCCTTTATTGGATCTAGTGTTAGTTTAAAAGTATAATGGTTCAGTCTCCCCTTGAAGTCTCACCCACTGATTTGCACGTATAATAACAAATATAAATGACTTGCTACGCTGAAGATAACACGTCAGAGACAAAGAGTAGGTGTTAAATGACTCCCTATGAAACTATAGACAGTAAATGACACTATGTAGTATGCTATAGGCTATTGATTCTCCTTTTAAATAGTAATAATAAGGAAAATATCAGTAGCACTTCATAAGACTTTTCATGGAGGCCTTACATTTTTCTTTCAAGGCAGACGTATGATAGCAAAATATCTGAAATAACGAATATAGGTTAAGTTTATTAATACACACTCATGAATTAATGAAATGATGATTAAATAGTGGGGTATGATATGGTTTTTTGGTTTAGATTTGACGTTTGGAGTAAAAAAAAATGATTGAGGTATTTTGTAAGAGAAGTTTTCCGTCGCGTCTGGCATCGCGTTGGAAAGAAAAGCTTGGTGAGGCGACAAGTGACGGCGATAAATTGACGAAAAAACCTCATAATTCTATACTCCGCAAGGTGAGGCTTATGTATATGCTGCAGAGATATCCCAGGGTGCCTTAGGTGGTGGGGGGAGGGTGGAGTGGGCGGTGTGTGGGTGGGAATGGGCGTAATGAGGGTGAGGGCGGGGGTGGTGGTGATGGTGGTTGTCGGTGGTAATTGTTTACTCTCTGCCTTGACCTTTATTATGGCTCTTTAACATGTGTTCCTGGCCTTTAAAGACGCCTTGATAGATACTTGAGGGTGTATGCGAGGTCAAGAGGTCAGCAGGGAGGTCTCTGTAGCCGTACATGGCGTCTACGTACACACACACGTACACATCACACTGCTCCTCACGTACACACCACCACCATCGCCACCTTGAGGGTGTACACGGTCACGGACGTGTACACCGCATACACGTACATTACCCGTGCTCTACTATACGTACATAGGTGTGGTGTACAGTATGAGGGTATGTGTGTGTGTTGTATGTATGTGTGTGTGTGTGTGTGTGTGTGACTGTGTGTGCTTATCTAGGGCGGATCATGACCACATACTTTTTTTGTTTGTACGTTCTAATCCCTATAGATAAAAGTCTTCCGTAAAAGCCGTAAAGTGCAGTACAAAGCAATACACACTGGGTGGTTTTATGTAGCCTTAACGTTTCTTGAACTTAAAATATTACCCAATGACGTAATCAGAATTCCATTTACATCTATTAGTCTACATTTTAAAGTGGTTTCTGTTGACCTTTATGGATTCTAAGAAACATTCTCTCTATGAGCTTTCGTCGCAAATCACTACTTTCGGAGATATAAGATGTTTTTAGTAGGTAGGTGTGTAGTGATAAGAAATAAAAAAAATTAACTAACCTAACCCCACCTTTAGACTCACTAATCTAACCTAACCTAACCTATTCCCACGCTTTAACCTCCTAACTAAAGCCAAATCTGCATTAAAAAGTGTCCGCGGCAAGGGAAGAACAGATGCGGTGCAGGTCACAAGAGGAAGAAGAGTGTGGCGGACGTAAACACTTGTCTCTCGCCTCCCAATAAATAACATGTCATTATCTCCAAAAGTAATGATTTGCGACGGAAGCTCACAGGGAGAATGTTTCTTAGAATCCAATAAAGTAAACAGAAACCACAAGTGCTCCCAATTGTGTAGGGAATTTCGGTCCTAGTGTAAAATAATACCATACTTCTTTTTTTTACGTTGTCATCCATATAGACAAAAGCCGTTCCGTATAAGTGCAGTTCAAACCAATACACGCTGGGTGGTTTTAAGTATCCTGAACGTTTCATTCTCATGATAGGAGTGTTTCTAACCCATACAACAGCCGTTAAAAGAGGTTATTGGTAAGGTGAGGTTAGGTTATAGTGAGATTAGGTTAGTGATATTTTTTTTTGCGGGGGTGTCCCGGAGGCGGGGGTAATTTCTGGGAGTCATCTCTCCCCCACTTTATAATTACGTTTTAGAGGTGTCTGAAGGGATCTGTGAAGGTCTGGAGAGGTAAAACACCACTAAGGGCGGGAAAGGGCTCTAAAATTTTACCCATTGATGTAATCAGAATTCCATTTACATCTATACTTTCTGAGAAAATATTTTATGAATTGGACATATTAGCAAATACCTCAATTATTTGCATTCTGAACTGATATGACTATAGCTCATTAGAAAGGTCTTTTCAAGCTCTTATCTATACTGTTCTATGCGTTTTCTTCTCAAACCTCATAGTTTTCGAGTTATTGAGGAAAATAGGATTTTTGACTAAAATTCCAAAGGGGACCCCTGCAGATTATTTTTTGGGAAAAAATAGACATTTGAGATCCTTAAAAAAATTGGTCCACATGTGTTTTTGGGCACGCTGAACACGACTCTGGTGTCAGTTTCTTTCTCTTTGTCTTAACCCCTTCACGCCCTGATCTTTCCTTTGCTATGAAAAATTGTCTTGTCGAGTCATAAAATTACGAAAAGTAACTTAATATATCAAATAAGTTAGTGGACAAGGATAATAAACAGGTCATAGCTATAAAATATTGCTTATAGTCACTAAAAACCGTCTTATGGTACCCAAATTGCAATGGAAATTACGTTCTGGGTCTGAAGGGGTTAACATCATAATTGTTAGGCTATTTCGGGTAGTTAGTGCTCGTTAGCTATGGTAGGCAATCCAACTAGGAAAGGGACAAACTCTACAACAAAACCGGGCAGGTGGTGCTCGTTAGCCATGGTAGGCAAGAGTTTTTTTAATGTTGAGTTATTTTAATATTGAGCTTTTTTTAATATTGTGCTTTTTTAATATTGAGTTATTTTAATATTACGTTTTTTTAATATTGAGTTTTTTTTAATATTGTGCTTTTTTAATATTGAGTTTTTTTAATATTACGTTTTTTTAATATTGAGTTATTTTAATATTACGTTTTTTTAATATTGAGTTTTTTTTAATATTGTGCTTTTTTAATATTGAGTTTTTTTAATATTACGTTTTTTTAATATTGTGTTTTTTTAATATTGCGTTTTTTTAATATTGACTTTTTTAATATTGCGTTATTTTAATATTGCGTTATTTTAATATTGCGTTATTTTAATTTTGCGTTATTTTAATATTGAGCTATTTTAATACGAGTTATTTTAATATTGAATTTTTTTAATATTGAGTTTTTCTTAATATTGATTTTTTTAATATAGAGTTATTTTAATATTGAGTTATTTTAATATTGAGTTTTTTTAATATTGAAGTTTTTTTAATATAGAGTTATTTTAATATTGAGTTTTTTAATATTGAGTTTTTTAATATTGAAGTTTTTTTAATATAGAGTTATTTTAATATTGAGTTTTTTTAATATTAAGTTTTCTTAATATTGAGGTTTTTTATTATTGAGTTTCTTTAATGAGTTATTTTTAATATTGAGTTATTTTTAATATTGAATTTTCTTAATATTAAATTTCTTAATATCGAGGGTTTTTTTAATAATGAGTTTTCTTAATGTTGAGTTTTCTTAATATTGAGTTTTTTTAATATTGAGTAATTTAATATTGAGGTTTTTTTAATATTGAGATTTTTTAATATTGAGTTTTCTTAATATTGAGTTTTCTTAATATTGAGTTTTCTTAATATTGAGTTTTCTTAATATTGAGTTTTCTTAATATTGAGTTTTTTTAATATTGAGTTTTCTTAATATTAAGTTTTTATAATATTGAGTTTTCATAATATTGAGTTTTCTTAATATTGAGTTTTCTTAATATTGAGTTTTCTTAATATTGAGTTTTCTTAATATTGAGTTTTCTTAATATTGAGTTTTCTTAATATTCAGTTTTCATAATATTCAGTTTTCATAATATTCAGTTTTCTTAATATTGAGTTTTCTTAATATTCAGTTTTCTTAATATTGAGTTTTCTTAATATTCAGTTTTCATAATATTCAGTTTTCATAATATTCAGTTTTCTTAATATTGAGTAGTATTCTTAATATTGAGTTTTCATAATATTCAGTTTTCTTAATATTGAGTTTTCTTAATATTGAGTTTTCTTAATATTGAGTTTTCATAATATTCAGTTTTCATAATATTGAGTTTTCTTAATATTGAGTTTTCTTAATATTGAGTTTTCTTAATATTGAGTTTTCACAATATTGAGTTTTCATAATATTGAGTTTTCATAATATTGAGTTTTCATAATATTGAGTATTCGTAATATTGAGTTTTCATAATATTGAGTTTTCATAATATTGAGTATTCGTAATATTGAGTAGTATTCTTAATATTGAGTAGTATTCTTAATATTGAGGTTTTTTTTAATATTGAGGTTTTTTTAATATTGAGTTTTTATAATATTGAGTTTTCTTAATAGTGAGTTTTCTTAATAGTGAGTTTTCTTAATAGTGAGTTTTCTTAATATTGAATTCTGGGTTGCCGACCTCTGGTATACCCTCATAAGCCATTATAGGAAAAGCTGCTGATAATCCACTGTATAAAGTTGATGGATAGCCTAGTACGTATAATGGTTTGGTTCACCCTCCATCTTGACTGAGGCACTTGTCCACCATTGACTAATGTTATAATGAGCATTTAGGTGGCCAGGTATGCAGCAGTCATTACTGGGGCTATTTACATTCCTGAACATCATTCCCTTGTATGTCTCAATGAATGTGTCTTCCACTTCGCAGATGTGGACGAGCTGAGTGGATGATGACCACCACGGACCGGGGCAAGGGGGTGGAGGAGGGGGATAATGGGGGGGCGGCAGCAGCAGCAGTGGCGGCGGCGGCGGGGGGCTGCACGGACACCTCCACAGACCCGCCCCCCTCCTCCATCTCCTCCTCCAACTCCAACTCCTCCTCGGCCTCCATCCCCCCCAGCGGAGTGATGGTGCCGGGCGGACCTAAGGGACCTGATGGCACTGTTATTGAGGAGGTGAGGCAGTGGTGGTTGCACTAACTACATGATAACTGAGTCTATTCCAATCATCTACAGCTAAGTATTAATTATCCGACCTTGGGGGGACCGAAGGTAGGTCGGATAATTGGAATAGTCGGATGTTCGGATATCACAGTAACCATAAACGTAAGGACAAAATGGTATAGAACATAAAAGATGCAGCTCTTGAAGGCCGATCCAGTGGTATACGCGAAAGTAAAATTCATGCATAAATAAAGCCACAAATCAATGTTTTCTAAAAACTATAAAAAAAAAACTAAGTAAAATAAATGGCCCAAACAAGACACAGTGTGGTGGTGAAAAAAGTCGGTTGTTTGGACAAGTCGGATGTTTGGAGGTCGGATGTTGGGAATTTGGCTGTACTACCCTAAAGTAGTCGTCACCTCCGTGGTGCAGTGGCTAGCGTGCCTGGCTATGACGAATCTGCGGTCCCTGGTTCGAATCCAGGCCAGGGCAAGTCGGTGACCAGCCTACCCAGCTGTTCTTCCTCCCTTTCGGGGTTGATAAACGGGTACCTGGGGAAACCTGGGGAAGGTAACTGTGGTAACCCGGATGTTACACTAGCCCTGTGTCCCGGGGTAACGGGTCCTCACCCACCACAGGCTCTAAGGGCTAATGACACGGAGATGAGCACCGGTGGCCACGCGCAGCATAGCGTATGCCCAACTTTACTTATTTTTACTACCCTAAAATTGCACTAACTACATGATAACTGAGTATTCCAATCATCTACCACCCCTATCCTACCCTAAGTACTACCCTAAGTGCATTTATTTTCAGGTCATGACAGCTGTGGTGGGCAAGAAGCAGCCAGTGCGAGGCCAGGCGTTCCGGGCTACTAACGGGGAGTACGTGTCCTACCTCTGCACCGACGACACCACTCTCTACAGGCCTGGAGGTATGCTTGTGTGACGACCTTATGTGTGCTCGACTCCTCTCTATTTATCTATCTATTGTAGCTTCCTTGTTATACACTCTACAGGCCTGGAGGTATGCTTGTGTGACGTCCTTATGTGTGCTCGATTCCTCTCTATTTATCTATCTATTGTAGCTTCCTTGTTATACACTCTACAGGCCTGGAGGTATGCTTGTGTGACGTCCTTATGTGTGCTCGACTCCTCTCTATTTCTATCTATTGTAGCTTCCTTGTTATACCTCTCAGGCCTGAGGTATGCTTGTGTGACGTCCTTATTTGCTCGATTGCTCTCTATTTATATTCTATTGTAGCTTCCTTTTATACCTCTACAGCCTGGAGGTATGCTTGTGTGACGTCCTTATGTGTGCTCGATTGCTCTCTATTTATATATCTATTGTAGCTTCCTTGTTATACACTCTCAGGCTGAGTTACTTGTGTGATGTCCTTATGTGTGCTCGATTGCTCTCTATTTATATATCTATTGTAGCTTCCTTGTTATACACTCTACAGGCCTGGAGGTATACTTGTGTGATGTCCTTATGTGTGCTCGATTGCTCTCTATTTATCTATCTCTCCTCCTATCTATCTATTGTAGCTTCCTTATTTTCTTGTGTTCTTATGTTCTCTCTCTGTCTCTGCTTCATATGGTTGACAGAATAGAGTAGTCTTGTGACGACCTTTTATGTGTGCTCGATTGCTCTCTATTTATCTATCCATCTCCCTATCTAATATCTATCTATTGTAGCTTCCTTATTCTTATGTTCTTATGTTCTATCTATCTTATGTTATGTTCTTGCTCTCTATTTATCTATATCCCCCTATGTATCTATCGTAGCTTCCTTATGTTCTTATGTTATGTTCTTGCTCTCTATTTATCTATCTATCCCCCTATGTATCTATCGTAGCTTCCTTATGTTCTTATGTTCTGTCTCTCATCATCATCTTTCTGTTTAACTCCTTCACGCCCAGATCTTTCCTTTGCTATAAAAATGTTCTGTTGTTAGCCATGAAATTACGAAAAGTCACTTAATATACCAAATTATTTAGTCGACAAGGATACTGAACGGGTCAGATCTATAATATATTGCTTATATGCACTAAAAATCGTCTAATGGTATTCAAATTACAATGGAAATTACGTTTTGGTCTCAAGGGGTTAAATAATTTGGTTCTCTGGTTCTTTTCTTTTTCATTTTTTTTGCTTGTTAGAATATGTCGCATGTTGGGTTTTTGTGTTTTCCTTTGTGAGTATTTGTCTGTATGTCTTCTCTCCTCCGCAGATTCTGTTTATATCGAGAGCCAGCGCGTCGACCAGCCCTTCTTCATCTGCTCAATACAGGAATTCAGACGTGTAAGTTTTTTTCTCCTTCGTATTTTAAAAATGCTCCTTTAAAATGCGTAGATAAATGATACCAGAGAGTGCAATATAAACCACTATACACGTCTCTCATGTTATTGTGTGTGTTGGTGTGCAGAGTAAACGTGACAACCTCATGGTGAACATCAAGTGGTTCTACCGGCCCTCGGAGGTACCGGAGACAGTGTACCAGCGACTGGCTCAGGACCGCAACACTGAGAATAGTAAGTACTTGTGTGTTAGTACCTGTGTGTTAGATTCAATAGCCTACAGGCACTATAGGCTCCAACATGTTAAAACACGTTGGAGCCTATAGTCTCACCCTAAAAAACTCACATTTTTATTTTGCTTGGCCATGAGCATTTATATAATAAGTAAATGTTTCCTTTTTTTCATGTTTATATTTTTCTGCTACGTACTATGGGAAAACAAGTATCGCTGGACTATATGCGTGAAACATTCTGACACTACGGAACGAAGAAAACGAACACCCTCCCATATACAGACACTAGTCACTCATGTTGATATATCTCATCTCACTCATCAGTCCACGTTATTTGCTCAGATAACTACTGTTCACTCACTGAAATATCAACATGAGAGACTAGTGTTCCTGTTTTGACCCATGTTTCTTGTTATAGCACTCTTCAAACAGCCTTTATGCTATGAGAAAGAGAGGTCAAAACAAGAACACTATCATAAAGGCTGTTTGAAGAGTGCTATAACAGGAAACAGGGGTCAAAACAGGAACTAGTCACTCATGTTGATATGTCTCATCTCACTCATCATTACACGTTATTTGCACAGATAGCTACTGTTCACTCACTGAAATATCAACATGAGAGACTAGTGTTCCTGTTTTGACCCATGTCGAACTCCAGTTATGCTATGAGAAAGAGAAAAGGAAGGGCGAATAAGGTACCGTCCCCTATTTTGAGATGGGACATTTTTCAGCACGACAGGTATATCATCAGCCTTTGACCCAATGTTTACAGTATTCATCGGACCCCTAGGCACCGACACTTGTTTTATCCATAGTACATATTTTATTTGACCCAGCCACGAGCCTTCGCCTAATGTGTAAATATTAAAATACTCAGCATTTTATTTAGTTTGTGTGGTGTTTGTAGTTTGTAGTGTTTTAGGTTAGGGTTGTTATCTCGTTCATGTCTCATTGTTTCACTAGTAATGTAAGGCTTCACTGATTCATAGCAAGTTTATAAAGCTTCATAAACTTGCTATGAATCGTGAAGCCTTACATTACTAGTGAAACAATGAGACATGAAAAGAGATTACAACCATAATCTAAAATACTACAACTACAAACACCATAGTTTGCATGATTAAATATGTTTTCATTTGCTTAACTGTCTTCTATTTTTGGTTCTTTAGTCATTGATAACAGTAATATTTAAATGTTTGAATAACTTTTTGCATGTGTTATTTTTCTGTTGCATGTTTGACTTTCCCCCACCACGAGCCTCCGCCTAATGTGTAAATATTAAAAAACTCAGCACCGTCACTCCCAGATAACAAGTCGCTGGTGACGGACGACCCGGTGATCAAGTCCCGGGAACTGTTCATCAGCGACGCCACGGACACCTACCCTGTGTCTGTGCTGCGGGGACTGTGCCGCGTCGACCACTACTCCGACATACACTCCGTCAGGGACTTTCTGCCGGAGGACAACTCTTTCTTCTATATCCTGGGGTGAGACTATGAGCGTGTGTATGTGGGAGAAACTTACTTTTTTTTTTTTTTAACTGAGTAAGGACTTTTTTTTTTAACTGAGTAAGGACTTTTTTTTTTTTTTAACTGAGTAAGGCCTTTTTATTTTATTTTTTTAACTGAGTAAGGACTTTTTTTTTTTTTTTAACTGATTAAGGACTTTTTTTTTTTTTAACTGAGGAAGGACTTTTTTTTTTTTTTAACTGAGTAAGGACTTTTTTTTTTTTAACTGAGTAAGGACTTTTTTTTCTTTTTTTCAACTGAGTAAGGACTTCTTTTTTTTTAAACTGAGTAAGGACTATGAGTGAAATGTGTGTATGAGATAAACTGAGTAATGACCGTGAGTAAGGAAGAGAGTGTGTGTGTGTGTGTGTGTGTGAGGTAAACTGAGTAAGGACAGTGAGTAAGGAGTGTGTGTGAGGTAAACTGAGTAAGGGGTGTGGCCATGAGGTAAACGTGTGTGTGTGTGTGTGTGTACAGATACAATCCCGAGACGCGGCGGCTGGCCTCCACGCAGGGCGAGATTCGAGTAGGACCTTCACACCAAGCCAAGCTGCCGGAGTTCAAGTAAGTCATCACATATGTGTGTGTACCGGAACTACCCCGTGTAGGTCTCAGGGCTTCTTGTAGCTTCCTTATTTTCTTATGTATTGTGTGATATCCAAAAGTAAACAAACCCTTAAAATCAGAACCACAACAAGAGCTATTACTAGAACTACAACCACAACATACTCCCTCATCCTCCCCAGGGGCAACGTGATAGTGGGGGAGCGGCCGGAGGTGTGTGCCGACTGGGAGGAACAGCGGTGGGTGCCGGGGGCCTCGCGGGACACTGACCTCCTCATGTTCCTTAGAGCGGCGCGGTCCATGGCAGCGTTTGCCGGGCTGTGTGACGGGGGCTCCACGACTGATGGGTGTAATGCCGCCTCCAGGGACGACACAACTATTAACGCCTTGGAGATGGTGGGTTGCGGGGTGTTCTGTTACACTTTCTTAGCTGTTACTTCACTTATAGTCTATTTTTTTATTATGGTCAAAATGCAGTAAGGAAACCACGCCCCCTGCCTCCCCTTCTATTCTACGTGGCAGCTGATTGGTGCATTCCTGGTATCATCACTACCAATCACAATATCTTCACTACTTAACAGCGGCGTGACCACTGGACAGAGCAATCTTCACTACAGAGGGTGACAAAATCAAAACTCCCTCTGTAGTGAAGATTGCTCTGTCCAGTGGTCACGCCGCTGTTAAGTAGTGAAGATATTGTGATTGGTAGTGATGATACGAGGAATGCACCAATCAGCTGCCCCGTAGAATAGAAGGGAGCAGGTTCGTGGCTTCCTGACTGCATTTTGACCATATAAAAAAATAGCACAGATTTGCAACCTCCAGACTTTCACTTCACTTAACAACCACCAGGCATTTGTTTCACCACATTTAGCAACCAGCACTTAGCAACCTCCAGACTTCACTTCACTTAACAACCACCAGGCATTTGTTTCACCACATTTAGCAACCAGCACTTAGCAACCTCCAGACTTCACTTCACTTAACAACCACCAGGCATTTGTTTCACCACATTTTATTCATGCATATACTAATATCCATACTACTAGATACCATATACTAACCTTTGCCCCACGTCTGCCCTTCCCCAGCTCCACAACAGTGACTACGACCATGGCAAGGCCCTCCAAGCCCTGGTTAAGTGTCCCGTACCTGATGGCATTGAAAAAAAGTGGTCAGAGGACGATAGGGTAAGTGTTGCTACCTGGCTTTTCTTCCTGCCTTCCTAAGTGTTGCTACCTGGCTACTCAATGTTTATACGCAATCCTGGTTTTGTTCTCATTTTCACAGCTTTCACTTAGCCTTGAGTTGTGCCATATAGATAGGGTTTTGTTGAGTGTATGTTCGCACGAGAGGCATTTAAATTTAACCCCATGAGACCCAGAACGTAATTTTCATTGTAATTTGACGTATGTACCATCAGACAATTTTAATGAATACAAGCATTATTTAATAGATATGACCTGTTTAGTATCCTTGTCCACTAGGTAATTTGGTATATTAAGTTAGTTTTTGTAATTTCATGGCATTTAACAACAATAGACCATTTTATATAGCCAAGGAAAGATCTGGGTGTGAAGGGGTTAATGGGTCTGGGTGTGAAGGGGTTAATGGGTCTGGGTGTGAAGGGGTTAATGGGTCTGGGTGTGAAGGGGTTAATGGGTCTGGGTGTGAAGGGGTTAATGGGTCTGGGTGTGAAGGGGTTAATGGGTCTGGGTGTGAAGGGGTTAATGGGTCTGGGTGTGAAGGTTTAATGGTTGGTGTGAAGGGTAAGGGTCTGGGTGTGAAGGGGTTAATGGGTCTGGTGTGAAGGTTAATGGTTCTGGGTGTGAAGGGGTTAATGGGTCCTGGTAGAAGGGTTAATGGGTCTGGGTGTGAAGGGTTTAATGGTCTGGTGTGAGGGTTAATGGGTCTGGTTGAAGGGTTTAATGTGTCCTGGGTGTGAAGGGGTTAATGGGTCTGGTGTGAAGGGGTTATGGGTCTGGGTGTGAGGGGTTAATGGGTCTGGGTGTGAAGGGTTAATGGTCTGGTGTGAAGGTTAATGGGTCTGGGGAAGGGGTTATGGGTCTGGTGTGTGAAGGGGTTAATGGGTCTGGGTGTGAAGGGTTAATGGGTCTGGGTGTGAAGGGTTAATGGTCTGGTGTGAAGGTTAATGGTCTGGTGTGAAGGTTTAATGGTCTGGGTGTGAAGGGTTTAATGGGTCTGGGTGTGAAGGGGTTAATGGGTTGGGTGTGAAGGGTTAATGGTCTGGTGTGAAGGGTTAATGGTCTGGGTGTGAAGGGGTTAATGGGTCTGGTGTGAAGGGGTTAATGGGTCTGGTGTGAAGGGTTAATGGGTCTGGTGTGAAGGGGTTAATGGGTCTGGGTGTGAAGGTTAATGGGTCTGGGTGTGAAGGGTAATGTCTGGTGTGAAGGTTTAATGGTCTGGGTGTGAAGGGGTTAATGGGTCTGGGTGTGAAGGGTTAATGGGTCTGGGTGTGAAGGGGTTAATGGGTCTGGGTGTGAAGGGGTTAATGGGTCTGGGTGTGAAGGGGTTAATGGGTCTGGGTGTGAAGGGGTTAAGATGTTTATTTGATTAGCTTTCTTGATTGATTTTTGTTGTGTTTACAGAAGCGATTCATGAAGGGCTTGAGACAGTACGGGAAAAATTTCTTCAGGATTCGAAAGGACTTACTACCTCACAAAGAAACAGTAAGTTCTCTCTCTCTCTCTCTCTCTCTCTCTCTCTCTCTCTCTCTCTCTCTCTCTCTCTCTCTCTCTCTCTCTCTCTCCCCCCCCTTTGTCTGTTTTTTCTCCTTTTTTCGGGATTATTCCAGATGAACACCGAATTCACTTTGGTGGACGAAACGACTTTTTTGGGTGAGTTTTGATGTGTTTTGAATTAATCTGCTTATCATTTCTGTCGCAAATAATAATTTTTTTTTTTTTTTTTTTAAGAGGTAAAATTTAGTTAGGTTAGATATAGATTAGGTTCAATTTGTTTTTTTTGTCATTTTTGCCGTAAATCACACACACACACCAAAAAAAAAGTGATTTGCGACAGAAACGGTTAGCAGATTCATTCAAAACGCATCAAAACTCGCCCCAAAAAATAGTTTCATCCACCAAAGGAAGTTCGGTGTTCATCTGGAAATTTACCGTTTTTTCTCTCCTAATCCCCACTCCCAATCTCCCTCCTCCACCTCTCCTTCCCCTTCCCACCTCCACTCATCTAATCCCCACTCCCAATCTCCCTCCTCCACCTCTCCTTCCCCTTCCCACCTCCACTCACCTAATCCACCACTCCCAATCTCCCTCCTCCACCTCTCCACCTTCTCCACTCATCAACCCTCCTCGCCTCCTCAGTGTGACCTGGTGTCCTTCTACTATCTATGGAAGAAGACTCCTGCAGCGGCCGGCCATCGCCCTCACCGCAGACACCGCCGCCAGAATGTGCTGCGGCGGATACGCACGCCGAGGGCCCAGCGCAACACAGGGCCCAGCGACCCCCTCGACCCCTCCTCCGCCTCAGAGAAGGACGACGACTCCGACGACTCTGACTCAAAGGACCGGCAAGGGTACCACTGTCGCCACTGCTATACTACCTGTGAGTCACTGTGCTGCTGAGAGAGAGAGAGAGAGAGAGGCTAACTTAACCAAACTTACCAAGGAAATTAGATCTATAAGGGCACATACACAGAGAGAGAGAGAGGAGGAGCTAACTTAACCAAACTTACCAAAGAAATTAGATGTATAAGGGCACACACACACACACACACACTGAGAGAGATAGAGAGAGGCTAAATTAACCAAACTTACCAAGGAAATGAGTTCTATAAGGGCACATACACAGACAGAGAGAGAGAGAGAGGCTAACTTAACCAAAATTACCAAAGAAATTGAATCTATAAGGGCACGCACACAGAGAGAGAGAGAGAGACCTTTACCTAATGACTTACCTTACAAAACCACAAAGCTTAACTACATTTGGGATATCCACAATGCTACGTAACCTTTAACCAGTGCTGGGCGTCGCGGAATTATAGTCTGCGATTCCGCGATCGCAGACTACCAAAAATCGATCGCGGAATTTTTATTAAATTTGAATTAATTCAAACGATTAATTCACGATCGCGGAATTTTTTTTTGCCTTTAATACCACGATTTTTAGTCCACGATCCAAAATTTTGACTTGAAAAACAAAATATTTTTAATGCTTTATTTCTTGGCTTAATGGCCATTTCCTGGCTTTATTTCTTGGCTTAATGCTTTATTTCTTCGAAGAAAAACTTCGCTAGCGATCACCGATCGCAGAATAAACGATCGCGGAATTTTTATTCAAACTTAAATAAATAGATCGCGGAATAGCGATAGTGGACCACCTATTTTTGGATCGCGTGCCCAGCACTGCCTTTAACTGTAGCATTTGAGACCATAACTTGACACATGCTATGTACTTTGATACTATGTCCCCTAATGTGCCTATACTGTGTTCTTGTTTTTATTTTTGCTCTAGTACTTAAGTTACCTCCTTGGCTTGTTCTTGTTGCTTTGTTTGTCTGTATGCCTCCGGGCGAGAATAACATTATTATTATTACATGCACTCCCTCCCCCCCCCCCCAGCCTCCCGTGACTGGCACCACGCAGGGAAGGACAAACAGCTACTATGCTACGAGTGCCGCATACACTTCAAGCGCTACGGAGACCTGCCTGTCATCACCAACCCCAGGGAACCTCCGCCTGGTTCGGGACGCCCCCCACCCACGCCCTCGGAGGAAGACCTGCGGATGAGGACACGTACACGCTCAAAGGAGATCAGCACGAGACACCGCGCCTCCCGACGGTCCAGAGCCAACACTCCGGATATCACCGATGAGTGCCCCACGCCCGATAGGAGGACGCCCGACCGACGGACTCCGGATCGCAGGACTGGACGCCTCTCCAACTCCCCCGCCCCTAAGAAGGTGAGGGAAGGGACGGTAAATTTCCAGATGAACACCGAACTGCCTTGGTGAACGCAACTTTTTTTTTTCTGGCGAGTTTTATGTTTTGAAAGAATCTGCTAACCGTTTCTGTCGCAAATCATTTTTTTTTTTTTTCTTTTTTTGTGTGATTTGCAACAAAAGGACAAAAAAACAAATTTAACCTAACCGAACCTATACCTAACCTAACCTTTTACTTACATAACCTATATCAAACCTAGCTTAACCTATAGCCTAAACTAACCTAACCTAACCTTTACCTAAAAAAGAATATAAAAAAAATGAAATGATGTGCGACAGAAACGGTTACCAGATTAATTCAAAACACGTCAAAACTCACTAGAAAAAAATTAATTTCGTCCACCAAAATTAATTCGGTGTTAATCTAGAATAATACTGAAGGGAGGGTAGAATGTGTTTGGAGTGAGTTTAGTAAGTGTCCTCACCCTGCAATACTAAGAGTGACATGAGGGAAAGCTGTGAGGAATGAGAGTATCAATGGAGGAATGAGGCAGGAGTCAATAGCTACAGAGGAGTAAAAAGGTTGAATCATGAGTGTTTGTTGCTACAGATGAATGATATGGATGAGTGATTAACGCCTTCACGCCCAGATCTTTCCTTTGCTATAAAAAATTGTCTGTAGTTGAGCCATAAGATTAACAAAAGTAACTGAATATACCAAATTAGTTAGTTGAAATGAATACTAAACAGGTCATATCCATAAAACTTTTGCTTATATTCACTAAAAGTTGTCTAATGGTACCCAAATTACAATGGAAATTACGATCTGGGTTTCAAGGGGTTAAGAGGAGAGTGCAAAAGAATGGGTCTGGTGGATGAGTTAAGAATCCCCATGATAGCAGGGAGAGAAGGATGAAGTGGTTTGTGTCCCTAAGTGGATGAAAGATGAAGTGGTTTGTGTTCCTAAGTGGATGAAAGATGAAGTGGTTTGTGTCACCTAAGTGGATGAAAGATGAAGTGGTTTGTGTCACCTAAGTGGATGAAAGATGAAGTGGTTTGTGTCACCTAAGTGGATGAAAGATGAAGTGATTTGTGTCACCTAAGTGGATGAAAGACTAAGTTTGTGTCACCTAAGTGGATGAAAGATGAAGTGGTTTGTGTCCCTAAGTGGATGAAAGAGCAAGTGGTTTGTGTCACCTAAGTGGATGAAAGATGAAGTGGTTTGTGTCACCTAAGTGGATGAAAGAGGAAGTGGTTTGTGTCACCTAAGTGGATGAAAGATGAAGTGATTTGTGTCACCTAAGTGGATGAAAGACTAAGTTTGTGTCACCTAAGTGGATGAAAGATGAAGTGGTTTGTGTCACCTAAGTGGATGAAAGAGGAAGTGGTTTGTGTCACCTAAGTGGATGAAAGATGAAGTGGTTTGTGTCACCTAAGTGGATGAAAGATGAAGTGGTTTGTGTCACCTAAGTGGATGAAAGATGAAGTGGTTTGTGTCCCTAAGTGGATGAAAGATGAAGTGGTTTGTGTCACCTAAGTGGATGAAAGATGAAGTGGTTTGTGTCACCTAAGTGGATGAAAGATGAAGTGGTTTGTGTCACCTAAGTGGATGAAAGATGAAGTGGTTTGTGTCACCTAAGTGGATGAAAGAGGAAGTGATTTGTGTCACCTAAGTGGATGAAAGAGGAAGTGGTTTGTGTCACCTAAGTGGATGAAAGATGAAGTGGTTTGTGTCACCTAAGTGGATGAAAGAGGAAGTGATTTGTGTCACCTAAGTGGATGAAAGAGGAAGTGGTTTGTGTCACCTAAGTGGATGAAAGATGAAGTGGTTTGTGTCACCTAAGTGGATGAAAGAGGAAGTGGTTTGTGTCACCTAAGTGGATGAAAGATGAAGTGATTTGTGTCCCCTAAGTGGATGAAAGACTAAGTTTGTGTCACCTAAGTGGATGAAAGACTAAGTGGTTTGTGTCACCTAAGTGGATGACAGATGAAGTGGTTTGTGTCACCTAAGTGGATGAAAGAGGAAGTGGTTTGTGTCACCTAAGTGGATGAAAGATGAAGTGGTTTGTGTCACCTAAGTGGATGAAAGATGAAGTGGTTTGTGTCACCTAAGTGGATGAAAGACTAAGTGGTTTGTGTCACCTAAGTGGATGACAGATGAAGTGGTTTGTGTCACCTAAGTGGATGAAAGAGGAAGTGGTTTGTGTCACCTAAGTGGATGAAAGACTAAGTAGTTTGTGTCACCTAAGTGGATGAAAGACTAAGTAGTTTGTGTCACCTAAGTGGATGAAAGATGGAGTGGTTTGTGTCACCTAAGTGGATGAAATGGTTTGTGTCCCTAAGTGGATGAAAGATGAAGTGGCTTGTGTCATCTAAGTGGATGAAAGAGGCATTGGTTTGTGTCACCTAAGTGGATGAAAGATGAAGTGGTTTGTGTCACCTAAGTGGATGAAAGATGAAGTGGTTTGTGTCATCTAAGTGGATGAAAGAGGAAGTGGTTTGTGTCACTTAAGTGGATGAAAGATGAAGTGGTTTGTGTCACCTAAGTGGATGAAAGACTAAGTAGTTTGTGTCACCTAAGTGGATGAAAGACTAAGTAGTTTGTGTCACCTAAGTGGATGAAAGATGGAGTGGTTTGTGTCACCTAAGTGGATGAAAGATAAAGTGGATGAAAGACTAAGTAGTTTGTGTCACCTAAGTGGATGAAAGATGGAGTGGTTTGTGTCCCTAAGTGGATGAAAGATGAAGTGGTTTGTGTCACCTAAGTGGATGAAAGATGAAGTGGTTTGTGTCACCTAAGTGGATGAAAGATGAAGTGGTTTGTGTCCCTAAGTGGATGAAAGATGAAGTGGTTTGTGTCCCTAAGTGGATGAAAGATGAAGTGGTTTGTGTCCCTAAGTGGATGAAAGATGAAGTGGTTTGTGTCCCTAAGTGGATGAAAGAGGAAGTGGTTTGTGTCACCTAAGTGGATGAAAGATGAAGTGGTTTGTGTCCCTAAGTGGATGAAAGATGAAGTGGTTTGTGTCCCTAAGTGGATGAAAGAGGAAGTGGTTTGTGTCACCTAAGTGGATGAAAGACTAAGTGGTTTGTGATCCTACTTGCAGGTGGAGGACAAGAACCCCCAGCGGATGAAGCGGTCCATGGGCTCCGACGATGCCTCGGGATCCTCCACCCCGAGCAAGAGGAGGCGGAATGGTGAAGACGTAAGTACAGGGGTGGTTGAGAGAGAGAGAGAGAGGGGGGGGCTAACTTAACCAAACTTACCAAAGAAATAAGATCTATAAGAGCACACACAAAGAGAGAGAGAGAGAGAGAGGCTAACTTAACCAAACTTACCAAAGAAATAAGATCTATAAGAGCACACACAAAGAGAGAGAGAGAGAGAGAGGCTAACTTAACCAAACTTACCAAAGAAATTAGATCTATAAGAGCACAGAGAGAGAGAGAGAGAGAGAGAGAGAGAGAGAGAGAGAGAGAGAGAGAGAGAGAGAGAGAGGAGAGAGAGAGAGAGAGAGAGAGAGAAAGAGAGAGAGAGACTAACTTAACCAAACTTACCAAAGAAATTAGATCTATAAGAGCACACAGAGAGAGAGAGAGAGAGAGAGAGAGAGAGAGGCTAACTTAACCAAACTTACCAAAGAAATAAGATCTATAAGAGCACACACAGAGAGAGAGAGAGAGAGACCTTCACCTAAGAACTTACCTTGCTAAACAACAAGGCTAGATAGGGGATAGGGAGCCTTGGGTGCTATGGGAAGGTTTTACTGCCACATATTATTGAGGGTTGGGTGACCTCTTTGTTTTCCCTCAAGTTTAAAAAAAAAAGGTCTGTTTTCCGTCAAGTTAAAAAAAAAGGGTCTGTTTTCCGTCAAGTTTAAGAAGAAAAAAAGTTTGTTTTCCGTCCAATTTAAAAAGAAATTTGTTTTCCGCCCAGTTTAAAAAAATATTTGTTTGCCGTCAAGTTTAAAAAATTCTTAGTTTTCCGTCCAGTTTAAAAAAAAAAAAAAAAATTGCGTCCAGTTATTAAAAAAAATCTTTTTCGTCCAGTAAAAAAAAAAAAATTGTTTTCCGTCCAGTTTAAACAAAAAAATCTTTGTTTTTCGTCCAGTTTAAAAAAAATCTTTCTTGTGTTACCTTAGATTCCGGTGAAGAAAGCGAAGTGCAAATTTCAGAGTTGCAGTCACAGATGTTTCTCTCTCAAACACAAACCCTTCTTCCGGGTAGTGATAGAGAGTGAGTGAAGAGCTAGAAAGTGTGTCTAGAGTATGAAGTGACGTGAGTGTTTGTTTCAGATGTCTGGCCTGAGTTCCGAGGAGAGCTCTGATGAGGGAGACGGTGGCAGTGGCGACCCCAGCTCTCCCTCACCCATGAACCCCTCCACCCCCAACCCACAACTCCACCCCGCCTCCACCCCACAGCCTGAACCTCGTGCCCTCTCCCCCGCCCCCCAACCTCCCTGCACCTCCACCACAACACCCATCACCATCTCAAACACCACCACCACCACCACCAACCCCATCACCACTGCAGCTACTACTACCACTCCACCCACTACCACCTCCCTAACCCCAGTCATCCCCACAGCCGCCACCACCACCACCACCACTACCACCTCCATTGCAGCTACCACCACCACCACCTCCACCACCACCATTATCCCCACCCCCATCCTCACCCCAACCCCCCCCACCAGTGTCACCTCCTCCCCAGCTGTGACAGTCACCATCCCCACTGCTCCCCCTACCACCCCACTCCCCACCTCCTCCCCTTCCTCTGCCCCATCCCACCTCTTACCACTGTCCTCAGCATCCTCCCTCCCCCCGCCCTGCCCCCCAAGGCCAGACAGATGCCCCCGGCCTCCCACTGGCCCCCGCTGCCAGGCTCAATGGTCTCGGCCGCCACCACCACCACCACCACAACCCCCGGCAACCCAGCCAGCCAGGTCGCTCCCACCTGGAGCAGCGTGGTGCAGGGCCCCCTGCCATCCACCACCCTGCCCCGCCTCTCCCCCGGTGGCCCCGTGGCCCCGCCTCCCCCGGCACACTCAGGCTCCGGCATCCAGCCTCAGGTGATCCCCAGAATTTCCACCGCCCCGCCACCAATACCCTCCCAGGCTCCGCCCTCCACCCCGGGCAAGCCTCTCACGGTGCCTCCCGGGGTGCCCGTCAGTGCGGCGGGCGTGCTGGGGCCGGGGCACGGCGGGCCGGGGCACGGCAGGCCGGGGATGGCCGGCTGCCGAGTGGTGCCCCAGTCTGTGCCTCCCGCCGCCCCCCACGCCTCGGCCCTCAAGGTGGTGGCCCCGGTGGCCGCCGTGGCTCCCTCCCCGCCCGTCACCGCCTCGCCCGCTCCGCTCCGTCCCGCCGCCGGCCCAGAGGAGCGGGGCTCTGTGGTGCGCGCCCCCGTCAGCAGCGTGCCCCACAGCGTGCTGCCCCCACAGACCACGCCCCCCACTCCTCTCCAACACGACAAGCCCCCAAAAGTGAAGGCGGAGACGGAGGTGGTGAGGTATCCGTCGGGGCTGCACCACCCCGCCCTCAGACCCCCACCAATGGCCCATGGACACCCCCACTCCCATCCTCCACCCTCACACCACCCACCCTCCAGCCAGCCCCCGGCCACCGCTGCCCCGCCACCCGTGGCCAGCAGCGTGCCCGGCCCCTACCCCGTCAGCGTGGCGGCCAGCCTGCACTCGGCCATGTCTCGCCCGCCGCTCATCTCCACCTCGGGCATGCTGCCCTACCCGTCCCCGACCGCCATGATCAAGCCGGAACAGATCAAGAGGGAGGCCGAGCCGCCCTTCAGGCCGGACAAGGTTAAGTATGAGCCGCCGGCCCCGCCCGGCCCCCACCACCCCGTGCCCACCTTGCCACAACCCCCGGAGGTCTTCAAGGGGGAGGTGCCCAAGCTGGAGCCCAAGCTGGAGATCAAGCAGGAGCGCGGCGACCGACCCGAAATCATTGCCGAGATTAAGTCTGAGCCCCGGCACGAATTGCCAAAGCCGCCCCCCATTTCCTGCCCCCCTGGCATGCCCCCTGGCATGCCCCCTGGTATGCCCCCTGCTAGCCTGACCTCCCTTCCTGTCAGCCTGTGCATCCCTGGCTACCCCTACCCTTATGCAGCGGCAGCAGCGGCCTACGGCTACCCCCTGCCCCTGCAATACTCCTACCCGGGCCACCCTGGCCACCCCGGCCACCCCGGCCACCCAGGCCACCCCGGCCACCCTGGCCACCCCCGCACCACCACCGCCATCACCCACCGCCCACACTCACCCTCCCATCATCGCCCCATCACCTCCGGCGCCTCGGCCCCGCCCCCCGCCCCCTCCCGGCCTCACCACCCGCTCCCATCTCCACCATGGGATCCACCATGGGATCCACCATGGGATCCACCATGGGCTCCACCATCACCACCTCCTCCACCACCACCAAGCCCTCCACCATCCCGGGCCTCTACGTCCCCCCCCACCTGGGTCCCGCCATGTACGGGGGCCGGCTTGGTGTGCCGCCCCACCACCCTTCCCCCGGCAAGCTGCCCACTAGTCAGCCAGCGGTGGTGCAGCCGCCACCCAGGCAGCCCCTGGCACAGCCGGCTCATGCCGTGGGCCTTCCCGGGATGTCGCCGGGGCTGCCCCCGGGAATGCCTCCCGGCCTCTCGGCGGCCTCCGGGGGACAGCCGCCCTTGCCCACTCCCCCGGCAGCCCACACGGGGCCCGTAGTGAAGCCCCCGAGCATGCCGGTGAACTTGACTCAGTCCTCCGCTCCTTCGGCCATTCAGCCCCCCACCACCCAGGCCCTGCCCGCCACAGTGCCCCCCAGCCACCCAGCCTACCCCGGGGGTCCGCCCTCTGCCCTGGGTCAAGCCCCCTCCCATCACGACGAGGAGCATGACGACGGGGAGGAGGACGTGCCCGTCCACCGGGAACCCTCGCCGGAACCCAAGATTGAGGACTCTGAGTTCCACCGCTCTGAGAGTGCCATGTGAGTGTCCGGCTGTAGTCACTCTGTCTCTGCCAGGGCTAGCATAACATCTCCTTTAAACTCTTGAGAGTGAGCTGAAATAAAGTTGGTGGATAAAAGTTTAAGTAGGGGCAATAATGTAGATTTATAAGCTTTACCCTACTACCTGCTGCTCCCACAAATATCAGTCAAGCTGAAGGCCATCACTACATTACTCTCTCCTCTTGTGAGCACAGTGCATCGACTCATTGGCGGGCTAGTTAAAAAGTTAGGGTTATTTTTAGACGCACCTCAAACGATGCATTAACATTCATCCCCATCCCTAATCCCCACCCACCAGTAACCTCTCATCACCCATACATTTGCTACCCTTCATCCCCTCACACACATTCTCACCCTCCGTCCCACAGTTTCCTGCGTCACTGGAATCGCGGAGAATTCAACTCCTGCACGCGCACCGACCTGACCTTCAAGCCGGTGCCCAACAGCCAGCTGGCGCGGAAGAGGGAGGAGAGGCTGCGGAGACAGGCGGAGAAGGAACGGGAGGAGAGGGAGAAACAGCAGGTGTGTGGAGAGAGATGAGAGAGGGGTGAAAACACAGGTGTTTTGAGAGGGAAGAGAGAGGGGTGAAATACAGGTGTTTTGAGAGGGGTGAAAATACAGGTGTTTTGAGAGGGAAGAGGGGTGAAAATACAGGTTTTGAGAGGGAAGAGAGAGGGGTGAAATACAGGTGTGTGGAGAGAGATGAGAGAGGGGTGAAAATACAGGTGTTTTGAGAGGGAAGAGAGGGGTGAAAATACAGGTGTTTTGGAGAGGGGTGAAAACAGGTGTTTTGAGAGGGAAGAGAGAGGGGTGAAAATACAGGTGTTTTGAGAGGGGTGAAAATACAGGTGTTTTGAGAGGGGTGAAAATACAGGTGTTTTGAGAGGGGTGAAAATACAGGTGTTTTGAGAGGGGTAAAATACAGGTGTTTTGAGAGGGGTGAAAATACAGGTGTTTTGAGAGGGAGTAAAATACAGGTGTTTTGAGAGGGTGAAAATACAGGTGTTTTGAGAGGGATGAAAATACAGGTGTTTTGAGAGGGAAGAGAGAGGGGTGAAAATACAGGTGTTTTGGGAGGGAAGAGAGAGGGGTGAAAATACAGGTGTTTTGAGAGGGATGAAAATACAGGTGTTTTGAGAGGGATGAAAATACAGGTGTTTTGAGAGGTAAGAGAGAGGGGTGAAAATACAGGTGTTTTGAGAGGGAAGAGAGAGGGTGAAAATGCAGGTGTTTTGAGAGGGAAGAGAGAGGGGTGAAAATACAGGTGTTTTGAGAGGGAAGAAGAGGGTGAAAATACAGGTGTTTTTGAGTGGGAGAGAGAGGGTGAAAATACAGGTGTTTTGAGAGGGAAAAAGAGAGGGATGAAAATACAGGTGTTTTGAGAAGGAAGAGAGGGATGAAAATACAGGTGTTTTGAGAGGGAAGAGGGTGAAATACATGTGTTTTTGAGAGGGATGAAAATACACGTGTGTGGAGAGGGAAGAGAGAGGGATGAAAATACAGGTGTTTTGAGAGGAAGAGAGAGGGATGTAAATACAGGTGTTTTGAGAAGGAAGAGAGAGGGATGAAAATACAGGTGTTTTGAGAGGGATGAAAATACAGGTGTTTTGAGAGGGAAGAGAGAGGGATGAAAATACAGGTGTTTTGAGAAGGAAGAGAGAGGGATGAAAATACAGGTGTTTTGAGAGGGAAGAGAGAGGGATGAAAATACAGGTGTTTTGAGAGGGAAGAGAGAGGGGTGAAAATACAGGTGTTTTGAGAGGGAAGAGAGAGGGATGTAAATACAGGTGTTTTGAGAGGGAAGAGAGAGGGATGTAAATGCAGGTGTTTTGAGAGGGAAGAGAGAGGGATGTAAATACATGTGTTTTGAGAAGGAAGAGAGAGGGATGAAAATACAGGTGTTTTGAGAGGGAAGAGAGAGGGGTGAAAATACAGGTGTTTTGAGAAGGAAGAGATAGGGATGAAAATACAGGTGTTTTGAGAGGGAAGAGAGAGGGATGAAAATACAGGTGTTTTGAGAAGGAAGAGAGAGGGATGAAAATGCAGGTGTTTTGAGAGGGAAGAGAGAGGGATGAAAATACAGGTGTTTTGAGAGGGAAGAGAGAGGGATGAAAATACAGGTGTTTTGAGAGGGAAGAGAGAGGGATGTAAATTCATGTGTTTTGAGAAGGAAGAGAGGGATGAAAATACAGGTGTTTTGAGAGGGAAGAGAGGGATGAAAATACAGGTGTTTTGAGAGGGATGAAAATACAGGTGTTTTGAGAGGGGTGAAAATACAGGTGTTTTGAGAGGGAAGAAAGAGGGATGTAAATACTGGTGTTTTGAGAGGGAAGAGAGAGGGATGAAAATACAGGTGTGTGGAGAGGGAAGAGAGAGGGGTGAAAATACAGGTGTTTTGAGAGTGAAGAGAGAGGAATGAAAATACAGGTGTGTGGAAAGGGAAGAGAGAGGGGTGAAAATACAGGTGTTTTGAGAGTGAAGAGAGAGGGGTGAAAATACAGGTGTTTGGAGAGGGAAGAGAGAGGGGTGAAAATACAGGTGTTTGGAGAGGGAAGAGAGAGGGGTGAAAATACAGGTGTTTTGAGAGTGAAGAGAGAGGAATGAAAATACAGATGTTTTGAGAGTGAAGAGAGAGGGGTGAAAATACAGGTGTTTTGAGAGGTGAAAATACAGGTGTTTTGAGAGGGGTGGAAAATACAGGTGTTTTGAGAGGGAAGAAAGAGGGATGTAAATACAGGTGTTTTGAGGGGGATGAAAATACAGGTGTGTGGAGAGGGAAGAGAGGGATGAAAATACAGGTGTTTTGAGAAGGAAGAGAGAGATGAAAATACAAGTGTGTGGAGAGGGAAGAGAGAGGGGTGAAAATACAGGTGTTTTGAGAGGGAAAAGAGAGGGGTGAAAATACAGGTGTTTTGAGAGGGAAGAGAAAGGGATGAAAATACACGTGTTTTGAGAGGGAAGAGAGAGGGGTGAAGATACAGGTGTTTTGAGAGGGAAGAGAGAGGGATGAATATACAGGTGTTTTGAGAGGGAATAGAAAGGGATGAAAATACACGTGTTTTGAGAGGGAAGAGAGAGGGGTGAAAACACAGGTGTTTTGAGTGGGAAGAGAGAGGGGTGAAAATACAGGTGTTTTGAGAGGGAAGAGAGGGATGAAAATACAGGTGTTTTGAGAGGGAAGAGAGAGGGATGAAAATAGGTGTTTTGAGAGGGAAGAGAGAGGGATGTAAATACCGGTGTGTGGAGAGGAAAGTGAGAGGTATGAAAATACAGGTGTTTTGAGAGGGAAGAAAGGGGTGAAAATACAGGTGTTTTGAGAGGGAAGAGAGAGGGGTGAAAATACAGGTGTTTTGAGAGGAAAGAGAGAGGGATGAAAATACAAGTGTTTTGAGAGGGAAGAGAGAGGGGTGAAAATACAGGTGTTTTGAGAGGGAAGAGAGAGGGATGAAAATACAGGTGTTTTGAGAGGGAAGAGAAAGGGATGAAAATACACGTGTTTTGAGAGGGAAGAGAGAGGGGTGAAAATACAGGTGTTTTGAGAGGAAAGAGAGAGGGATGAAAACAGGTGTTATGAGAGGGGATGAAAATACAGGTGATTTGAGAGGGAAGAGAGAGGGATGAAAATAGAGGTGTGTGGAGAGGGAAGAGAGAGGGGTGAAAATTCAGGTGTGTGGAGAGGGAAGAGAGAGGGATGAAAATAAAGGTGTTTTGAGAGGGAAGGGAGAGGGGTGAACATACAGGTGTTTTGAGAGGGAAGAGAGAGGTATGTAAATACAGGTGTTTTGAGAGGGAAGAGAGAGGGATGAAAATACAGGTGTTTTGAGAGGGAAGAGAGAGGGGTGAAAATACAGGTGTTTTGAGAGGGAAAAGAGAAGGATGAAAATACAGGTGTTTTGAGAGGGAAGAGAAAGGGATGAAAATACACGTGTTTTGAGAGGGAAGAGCGAGGGGTGAAGATACAGGTGTTTTGAGAGGGAAGAGAGAGGGATGAATATACAGGTGTTTTGAGTGGGAATAGAAAGGGATGAAAATACACGTGTTTTGAGAGGGAAGAGAGAGGGGTGAAAACACAGGTGTTTTGAGTGGGGAAGAGAGAGGGTTGAAAATACAGGTGTTTTGAGAGGGAAGAGAGAGGGATGAAAATACAGGTGTTTTGAGAGGGAAGAGAAAGGTATGAAAATAGGTGTTTTGAGAGGGAAGAGAGAGGGATGTAAATACAGGTGTGTGGAGAGGGAAGAGAGGGATGAAATACAGGTGTTTTGAGAGGGAAAAAGGGGTGAAAATACAGGTGTTTTGAGGGAAGAGAGAGGATGAAAATACAGGTGTTTTGAGAGGGATGAAAATACAGGTGATTTGAGAGGGAAGAGAGAGGGATGAAAATACAGGTGTTTTGAGAGGGAAGAGAGAGGTGAAAATACAGGTGTTTTGAGAGGAAAGAGAGAAGGATGAAAATACAGGTGTTTTGAGAGGGAAGAGAGAGGGATGAAAATACAGGTGTTTTGAGAGGGAAGAGAGAGGGGTGAAAATACAGGTGTTTTGAGAGGGAAGAGAGGGATGAAAATACAGGTGTTTTGAGAGGGAAGAGAAAGGGATGAAAATACACGTGTTTTGAGAGGGAAGAGAGGGGGGTGAAAATACAGGTGTTTTGAGAGGAAAGAGAGGGATGAAAATACAGGTGTTTTGAGAGGGATGAAAATACAGGTGATTTGAGAGGGAAGAGAGAGGGATGAAAATAGAGGTGTGTGGAGAGGGAGGAGAGAGGGGTGAAAATTCAGGTGTGTGGAGAGGGAAGAGAGAGGGATGAAAATAAAGGTGTTTTGAGAGGGGTGAACATACAGGTGTTTTGAGAGGGAAGAGAGAGGGATGTAAATACAGGTGTTTTGAGAGGGAAGAGAGAGGGATGAAAATACAGGTGTTTTGAGAGGGAAGAGAAAGGGGTGAAAATACAGGTGTTTTGAGAGGGAAGAGAAAGGGATGAAAATACAGGTGTTTTGAGAGGGAAGAGAGAGGGGTGAAAATACAGGTGTTTTGAGAGGGAAGAGAAAGGGGTGAAAATACAGGTGTTTTGAGAGGGAAGAGAAAGGGGTGAAAATACAGGTGTTTTGAGAGGGAAGAGAAAGGAATGAAAATACAGGTGTTTTGAGAGGGAAGAGAGAGGGGTGAAAATACAGGTGTTTTGAGAGGGAAGAGAAAGGGGTGAAAATACAGGTGTTTTGAGAGGGAAGAGAAAGGAATGAAAATACAGGTGTTTTGAGAGGGAAGAGAGAGGGGTGAAAATACAGTGTTTTGAGAGGGAAGAGAAAGGGATGTAAATACAGGTGTTTTGAGAGGGAAGAGAAAGGGATGAAAATAGGGACTTCTAATCATTGTAACTGAAAACAGACTCCAGATTCGTGTTCAGCATGCCCGATAACTGCTCGGAACTAATTTTCAAGCAAATCTATTTTTCAAAATTTTTAGCAAATTTTGAAAGGGGAATGCCTTGATTTTTTTTTTAATAACGTTTTTCTCAATACCTAAAATACTATGACAGATACTTTGTGATTTTCTTTGACTTTCATCATTAAATATCCCGATTGTCTGTAGCTATCTATCTGTATTATTATTATTATTATTGTATATCTATGCACAGGGCTTCTTTAGGTACAAGGGGACGTGTCTTCCTCAGTACATTTTGGCCAAAAAAAAAAAAAAAGACTAGTAAGAAGTTTGAGAAGAGAAGTTAAGAGAGAGAAGTTGTTAAGTTAGTATAGTTAAGAAGATGGTTAGAAGTATAGTCAAGAATTAGGAAGATAGGAAGATTGATTTAAGAAGATTGGTAGATTAATTTAAGATAGTTAGAAGTATATAGTTAAGAATTTGGAAGGATGTGTGACAAACAGCAGTGTGTGTGTGTGTGTGTGTGTGTCTCTGTATGTGTGTGTGTGTGTGTGTGTGTGTGTGTGTGTGTGTGTCCGTCCGTCCGTGCCTTCACCTAACACCGTCTCCCCCGCAGCAGAGGAAGGCCAGCAGCAGCACCCCAGACAAGAGGGAGACACCCAAGTCCTCAAGCTCCGGGGAGGGAAGCTCGCTGTACGACCGCATGCAGCCCAGGAACCCCATGGAAACTCCGGCTCTCTCCAGACTAGGGTGTGTGTGTGTGTGTGTATGTGTGTGTGTGTGTGTGTGTGTGTGTGTGTGTGTGTGTGTGTGTGTGTGTGTGTGTGTGTGTGTGTGTGTGTCATCTTTCTATACGTGAAGTGGAGGGAAGTACGTATGCATTTTTTTTTTTTTTTTTTTTTTTTTCTTGTTTTTTTTTCTCCCCATGTAGGTGCATTTTTTATTTTACAAAGAGCTGCACTGTTCCTTCTTAAAGTGTGTGTGCATTTACCTAGTTGTATTCACCTAGTTGTAACCTACAGGAAAAGAGCTATGGTCGTACTGTCCCGTCTCCAAATCTACTATTATCCAACCTGCCTTTGAAGTCCTGAATACTTCTTGCATTAATCACTTCTGCATCAAGGTTGTTCCAGGCTTCTATGCTTCTATACGGGAAGCTGTATTTTTTTATGTCCCTCTTGCATGTGGTCCTTTTCAATTTCTTCTCATGACCTCTTGTACTTCTGTCGTCCCACACAAACAGATCTTCTCTATCAATTTTTTCCAGACCCATTGATGCTCTGTACACTGCTATAGAATCTCCCCTTTCTCTTCTTTTCTCAAGAGTTGGGAGTTTCAGTCTTGAAAGTCTTTTCTCATATGGTAAATCTCTCAGGCTTGGAGCCATTTTTGTGGCTGGTCTTTGTATTCATTCTCTCAATCTTCCTTATATCCTTCTTTTTATGTGGTGACCAAATCACTGCCGCATATGCCAACCTTGTTCGAATCAAAGATGTTATCAATTTCTTAATCATCTCTTCATCCAGATATTTGAATGCCATTCTTATTTTCCTCGGCAACTGATATGTATCTCCTGTGATCTTGTTTATATGCTTCTCAGGTGACAAATTGTCCGTAATCCATACTCCCAGATCATTTTCGACCTTTGTTTTGATTATCCATTCATTTCCCATTGAATACTTTCCTCTCTGTCTCTGTGTGTGAGTGTGTTGTGTGTGTGTGTGTTTGTGTTTGTGTGTGTGTTTGTGTGTGTGTGTGTATGTGTGTGTGAGTGTGAGTGTGTGTGTGTGTGTGTGTGTGTGAGTGTGTGTGTGTTTGTGTTTGTGTGTGTGTGTGTTTGTGTGTGTGTGTGTGAGTGTGTGTGTGTTTGTGTTTGTGTGTGTGTGTGTGTGTTTGTGTGTGTGTGTGTGTAGTAGATCAGGTTGTGCATCCAAAGCAAAGGTCATGTATGGAAATATTGATGGCAAAATGTCCAGAGTTAATTTTACAGACGACACACATCAGTGCTAAAACGCCGACACTTATTCCCCCACAGCGAGTACGCCCGTTCCCCCGCCGGCGTGTCTCCGGGTGCAGGGCGTCCCCCGGGCTTGGGTCTACCGGCAGGGCTCGGAGGACCACCGCCCGGCCTGGACCCCTTACTACACTACGGCGGCATGCTGTACCCCTCGCCCGCCTCACAGGACCGCATGGAGCTAGAGGCACGAGAACGGGAGTTACGGGAACTTAGAGACCGCGAACTGACCGACCGCATCAAGCAAGAGATGTTGAAGCGACCTCTCAACCCCGCTGACCCCGGCTACCCTCACGGCCTGACCCCACACTGGCTGAGCGGGGCGCGCTTCCCCGGCCTCCCTGTCCCGGTGACCATGGCCTCGGGGTTCCCACACGGCCATCCCCTCTACCCGCCCAGCCCCTCCGTGTCGTCGGCCATGATCGCCAACGAGCGGGATAGACTCGAACGACTCGGTGAGTACCCTCGTCCCACCCTTCCGTCTGTAGTTCTTCTTGTAGGACCTTCTGCATCATGGTCATGGTGGAGCATGGAGGATATACAGGTAATCTATCATTCCTCCCGCTCACTTTCTACGCCTCTCCCTCCTTTCTATCTCCTAGTAGCTGTCTGAGTCGCACGGTGCCGATGAGCCACCTGTGAGCCACCTGTGTGAGCCACCTGTGTGTGAGGGGGTGCTGTGTGGGGTGTGTAGGGGGATATGCTCAGCCGTCTGTGTGTAGTATGCTGGCGGCCCCTTTTGTGTCCTGCTTTTCCTCCCCTCCTATGTTGAACTCCCCTTTGATGTCACTACAAATACTGCCATGTATGACTTCTCTCTCTCTCTATTCTCTCTATTCTCTATTCTCTATTCTCTCTATTCTCTATTCTCTCTCTATTCTCTATTCTCTCTATTCTCTATTCTCTCTCTATTCTCTCTCTATTCTCTCTCTATTCTCTATTCTCTATTCTCTATTCTCTATTCTCTATTCTCTCTCTATTCTCTCTATTCTCTCTCTATTCTCTCTCTCTCTCCTCTCTCTCTCTTCTCTCTCTCTCTCTCTCTCTCTCTCTCCTCTCTCTCTCTCTCTCTCTCTCTCTCTCTCTCTCTCTCTCTCTCTCTCTCTCTCTCTCTCTCATCTCTCTCTTCTCATCTCTCTCTATCTCTCTCTCTCTCTCTCTCTCTCTCTCTCTCTCTCTTCTCTCTATTCTCTCTCTATTCTCTATTCTCTCTATTCTCTATTCTCTCTCTCTCTATCTCTCTTCTCATCTCCTCTCTCTCTCTACTCTCTCTTCTCTCTCTCTCTCTCTCTCTCTCTCTTCTCTCCTCTCTCTCCTCTCCTCTCTCTCTCTCTCTCTCTCTCTCTCCCCTCTTCTCTCTTCTCTCCTCTCTCTCTCTCTCTCTTCTCCTCTCTCACTATCTCTCTCTTCTCCTCTCTCTCCTCTGTCCCTATTGTCTCTGTGTGCTCCGATGAAGGGTGTGACCACGTGATGTACAGTAGCACGCAGCTTCCTCCTGTCCCTCCTGTAGTAGTAACTGGGTGGAGTGATGCTGGTGGAGAAAGCTTGTCATAGTAACTGAGTGAGACATCCACTTCTCCACCCCTTGGTGTTGGGGAGAGGGGAAAGCAAACAGTAAGACCAGCCCCTAGTCCCCCTCCCTCGTATTGTTAAGCACGGGGACGGCCACTTCACCCCTACCGGCCACTTCACCCCTACCGGCCACATCACCCCTACCGGCAGTACTTCCCCCCCTACTGTCCCTATTACCACCACACAACCAGTCGCGGGGCAGACGTTGTTGACCCATGATGTGTTGTGTGCAGGGTTGCCAGCCACATCCCTGGGCCTGACTGTGGCCTCTCTCCCCGCGGACCACCCCATGACCGCCTCCACCGTGGAGCGGCTCGCCCTGGCCGACCACTTGCATCGCCTGCAGATGATCAACGAGGTTCATGCCCATACTCACTCCCACGCCCACACCCACCTGCACCTTCACCCAGGAGGTATGCAGCCCCCCGACCCCACCCACTGCCCCACCCACCCCCCACACCACCCTCCCACAACTCCACATGCCGCCTCCCCTAGCTGAGCGTGCATGTGGGCGTGCGTGTGCGTGTGCACGTCGGGGGCATCCCTAGGGACGGGTGGCAGCCTAGCACCGCCAGACAGGCACACACACACACCCGGCAGGCGCCACCGTTGCCCCGGCGGCCGCGACACACGCACGCTGCGCCGCCCTGACTCCCCCGAACTGCCGTCACACAGGCGGAGCAGCAGCAGCAACAGCTTCCCTCAGCCCTGTAGCCAAGAGTCTGTGCTCCTCCTCCTCCTCTTTCCCTCTCCGTGCTGTCCCTGAGGTGTGCTGGTGTTGTGCTTGTGTCATGCTGCTCTCTGTGCTTGTGGTGGCATGCTGCTGTGTTGTGTGTGTCGCTGCTGTGCTCCCTAGTGCATGCTGTGGCTGTGGGCTTTGCATGAGTGACTGGCAGCTGTTCTCCAGACCCTCATCACACACTAGAGACAGGGTTGCTGGCTGGACTAATAGGTCACAGTTTTCAGGTTGGCTGTAGGCATTGGACATATGTGGCTATATAGGTGAAGATTTATCTCACACAGCTAATATTTAACTGTCATGTTATACTTATTTCATTAATTCATTCTCAAAGATAGAAATATCAGTGTGGATATCTTTGTGTTCCAGCTGCAGCGGCCGCAGTAGCAGCAGCTGGATACCCCCCTCGAACTCTGCTGCGGCCCAGTGACCACTCCCCCCACCAGCTGCCCCCAGGCTACGCCCCCCAGAACCACCACGCCCTGCTGGGGAGGCCCTACGAGGAGCTGGCACATGTAAGGCAACTGTTTGTTTTGTTGGGTGGATGGGGACACTTCCAGATGAACACCCAACTTCCTTTGGTGGACAAAACAATATTTTTCTGGTGAGTTTTGATGTGTTTTGAATGAATTCGCTAACCGTTTCTGTCGCAAATAACTTTTTTTCTCTTATTTTTCCACACACAAAAAAAAAAAAACCTAACCTAACATAACCTATACCAAACCTAACCTAACCTATACCTAACATAACCTATATCTGACCTAACCTAACCTTTAC
Source organism: Chionoecetes opilio (assembly GCA_016584305.1). Classification (NCBI taxonomy): domain Eukaryota; kingdom Metazoa; phylum Arthropoda; class Malacostraca; order Decapoda; family Majidae; genus Chionoecetes; species Chionoecetes opilio. The sequence continues at coordinate 108,615 of JACEEZ010000294.1, forward strand.
GTACCTACCTTAAAAAAAAAAAAAAAAATTGCGACAGAAACAGTTAGCAGATTCATTCAAAACACATCAAAACTCACCAGAAAAAAATAGTTTCGTCCACCAAAGTGAATTCGGTGTTGATCTGTAATAATAGCGGTGGCTGGTGTTCATAGTGGGTGAGTGGTGGTGAGGAGGTGCCGCAAACAGCCAGGAGACGGACAGACTGCTTCCCCACCCCAGGGTTGCAGCTGCTGTGCTCAGTGGTGTGTTTGTGCAGGGGTACAAGTTAATCTAGGGTAAGTTCCGCCTAGGGCAAGCACTGGAATGGCGCCCCTGGTGATGGGGGTGGGAGGCTCGCTTCTCTCGCCTCTGCAACTGTGAGGTCCGAGAAAAATTTCGAAATATGAGCAATTCTAAGAGCATTTTTTATCCACACTCAAAGCTATATATAGGTAATTTATTTGATTTGGCGCCTCCCTTTTGATTACGAACATTTTTGAAATACGAGCAATTCTATATATATACAGTAGGAGCATTTTGAAGCCACATTCAAGATATATTTACATAATTTATTTGATTTGGCGCCTCCCTTTTGATTAAGAAAATGTTTGAAATACGAGCAATTCTATATATAGGAGCATTCAAAGCTATAGTTTGGTAATTAATTAATTTGATTTGGCGAGGAGGATTTGGCACCCCCCTTGAGTGACACAGTGCCTGCCTCACCCTGGATACACCACTGTGTTTGCTGCAATGCCCTCACCAACACTTGTTCATGGGCTTCCTATTCCTGCCTTGGGGCCACAGTCATAGAGGTGTCCGGCTGCCTTGTCTGGCCGGGAAAGGGCCGCTTGCTGCCCACCACCGCCCACCTCTTTAACCCCTTCGTGCCCAGATCTTTCCTTTGCTATATAAAATTGTCTGTTGTCAGCCATAAAACTACGAAAAGTGACTGAATATACCAGATTAACTAGTGGACAAGGATACTAAACAGGTCATATTTCTAAAATATTGCTTATATTCACAAAAAATCGTCTCATGGTACCCAAATTACAGTGGAAATTACGTTCTGGGTCTCAAGGGGTTAACAGGGAACACCTCTGTGCCTGGTGGTGGCGGTGGCTGTGATGACAAGATGGATATTTATTCTTTCCTTCTAAACCATTTATAGTCTAGCGCCTGCCATTATAAACGCCTCTTGCATCAGAGCGCTGGGTGTCCTGCTTCTCGCTCGGCCATTTGGGACCAGTGGGCGGCGAGGTTGCCACGTCCTCGCACGCCAAACCTTTCCTTATTATTGAACGTTAATCAACAGTTTAATGAGGTATTATAATTGACGTGACAGACACCGCACTGAATGTACAGCACAACACTACCTGACATAATGAAGAGTGCTACAAAAATTATGACTCATTGATGTGTGTTTTCATTACTACATAACAAAATTTTGAGAATGCGATAAAATTGTCGTTGTTCATTCTGTTTTGTATTTACCAGATGATGAAGTGTTTAGAAGGCCCACTGCGTGCAATTTATCCAGAACAAGTGAGGAATTGGAATTACTAGTTAATCCTTGTTTTGTAGACCTTGTTTGATCTTGTCTAGATTTGCGGTACTTACTACTTACACCCTGAATTTATGTGATCATATGTTCCAACGAGGAGGGATGCACTGCCACATACTGCCATGCTGAATGGGACCTGTAATTTTTTTTTTTTTTTTTTTTTTTTTTTTCTTGAATGGGACCTGTTTTTTTTTTTTTTTTTTTTTTTTTTTTTTTTTTTTTTTTTTTTAATGGGACCTGTAATTTTTTTTTTTTTTTTTTTTTTTTTTTCTTGAATGGGACCTGTAATTTTTTTTTTTTTTTTTTTTTTTTCGAATGGGACCTGTAATTTTTTTTTTTTTTTTTTTTTTTTTTCTTTTTTTTTCTTCTTCTTCTCCCGTTGAAGCCTAGCAGCGCCTGTAGGCTATTATGGTTAACTGTTAGCTACTCGCATCAAACCTTTACACCAGATAACCCCGAGGGATATATGTCAAATAATAATTTAACCCTTTCACGCCCAGATCTTTCCTTTGCTATATAAAATTGTCCGTTCTTAAACATAAAATTACGAAAAGTTACTTAACACACCAAATTAGCTAGTGGACAAGGGTATTAAACAGGTCATATCTATAAAATATTGCTTATACTCATTAAAATCGTCTAATGGTACCCAAATTACAATGGAAATTACATTCTGGGCCTCAAGGGGTTAACATGTCTTTAGATCACAAAGGTTTGATACAAGAGTGGCTAGGTGTCAGTGTGGACCATGGCAGTGTGTGGCATAGTACTTGCTCCTCTGTGGCTCTGTGTGTATCTTGTTTCACCACTCCAACACTTCCCCCAGCTTGTAAACATACTCATCTGTGTTTGTGCGTGTGTGTGTGTGTGTGCAGTCGCTCAATGTTTGGCCAGCCTGGAGCCTAGCCTGTTGCCTTGTTTATTGCCCGTATTTGTGGCCCTCTGTGGCATGTCATTTGGCGGCCTTTCTCTTCAGCTTGTAGCCTTGCTGTTCATATGAGTCCATAACTTTTTTGTTGTCCGAGCATATCTGTTATTTTCTGATCCTCCAGTCTCGGGATGGCTGACTGCACACACGTCAGAACCAATACTTCCTTGTCTCCTTTAAGTGTCAGTGTGTTGTTGTTGTTGTTGCAGCCGACAGGTTGAGCTGCAAGACCACTCGGAATTAACTTTCCTCCACGCAGTTTGGAAATTCACTGACTTGAAGTGTGTTTCTTGTTGATGTATTTTCAATGTTTCTCTCAATGCGCCTCAAATTATTTTCAACTAGATCTTAATTCTTTGGTGTGTGGTACTCCTCCTGCCAGCCACAGAGGTCATGAGTCACGTCCTTGACAGCAGTCCTTGGGTAGTATTGTTTGTTAAGTCCATAGATTTCCCCGTGCAACTGTTGGGTGACAATTCTTGGGTATTATTCCAGATGAACACCGTATTCACTTTGGTGGACAAAACATTTCTTTCTGGCTTTTCGTCCACCAAAGGAAGTTAGGTGATCATCTGGAAGTTTACCCATTCTTGTCACGCCGTACCCAGAGCTGGAATGTTTGCCTCACTCACACCCAACCCATCAGCTTGAAGGTGGAGATAATCCTTGTGGGGAGTGGACAGTTGCTTTCATTTATTGCCGAGGACAGTTATTGTTGCCAGTCCAGCCAGTCATTGAAGTGTAGGTTGAGAAATGCCGACTTTCTCGACCGAAAGTACGGTCGAGAAAGGTTGAGAAATTTCCGTGTTGAGAAGTGTATCCATATGAGTAGCAAGTTGTGTTTTTGTGCACACAGTGGATGACTGATTTAATGAACTAAGTAATTCCATCAGAGATTAAGTGCCAGGATTAATTTAAGCTCATGAAAATAGGTTTAACTCATTTTGTTGTGGACACTTGTTTAGCTAATCAGTAACCTTACGATATAAAAGTAATCAACACTAGTCTAGTCTTGTGCACGGCGACACCTGTACCTCGGATATCCATCAGTAAGGTGGCCGTGACAAAAGGGTTTCCATTTGTACCTGTCCATGCACCTCATTCTCACATCTTCAAGTCTTCTCACTCACATACTCTAACACTCATTTCCATTGGGGAGGCGGTAGCAGAGTGGGTAGCGTCTCGGTGACCAGAGTTCGATCCCCGAAGAAAAAAAAAATCTTTCTGCACCGTCGAGTGGCCTAAGAACACCCACATGCTGCCCATTAACTCTACCTTCGATTGCGAGTGCATCGGAGGACACAGGGGGGCGGCATGAGCCTCTAATCACAGGCGTCACTATAAGAACCTGCCTGTGCCACCACGGGTGAGGTCCAACCATCACAGCCATCAAGTGAACCTCCACCAGGGTCTACCATCCGAGCCCTGGGTCACTACTGCCTGCAGGCGCTATAGGCACAAATCTGAAAAAAAAAAAAAAAATTTAAAAGCCTCCAGGGCCTACCCAAAAAAATTAAAACATTAGTAGAGGGTCATCCTCTCACACTCCCATCTACATTACCCTTGTATATCCTTTCCGTCAACTCACTCATTCTCTCTGGGTGTCCAAACCGTCTCAGAGCTGCACTTTACTCCCTCCACCAATCTACATTCTATTCCCTCTCGGACCAAATCTTTTTTTCTTCTCTTTTTTATTGTTTTATACTCGTAATCGAAGGTAGAGTTATGGACAGCATGCGGGTGTTCTTAGGCTTCTCGATGGTGCAGAAATATTTTAAGTGGATTTATGGGTCTCACTCGGGATCGAACTCGGGTCTTCGAGAACGCCACTCGGTGACGCTAACCACTCTGCTGCCGCCTCCCCATTACTCTGGCCGTCCATTCTGTTCACACCTCAGCTACCTGTCTGTCAAACACCTCATGGCCACTGCTTGAGTCTTAGACCTGTGACATTTATTCCTTGTCTAGCTGTCACTTGTATTGTTGCTGTCATAACTTTCATGCTATCTCCGAATGCCTTCTTTCCTTCCTTACTCATTTCTTTTTCTCTCATTATGCAACCCAAGGATCCCACTACGTACTTTCATTCTTTGTAGGGATCTCTCTCTTACTTCCCTTGCCATGCTGCTGCTTTAACACTTATTTTTCTTTTTATACTTTTGAGCCCAGAGCACCTGTAGGCTTCTACTACTACTTCTACTATTACTACTACTACTACTACTGCTGTTCTAACCTACTAAATTACTAACCTAAACTAAACCTAACCTAACCTAACCTAACCTAACCTAACTTAACTTAACTTACTATTACTACTACTACTACTACTACTACTGCTGTTCTAACCTACTAAATTACTAACCTAAACTAAACCTAACCTAACCTAACCTACTATTACTACTACTACTACTGCTGTTCTAACCTAACTAAATTAAACCTAACCTAACCTAACCTAACCTAAAGCTTTATTGCTCTATTTCTGGTTCTCAACTCTCTTCCTCAATTGTTCTGCAAACTCAGTTATTTCACTTTTAGAGCAGACATGTTGACTGATCATCTCCTCTCTTCTACCATGTTGGCTGCCTCATCGTGCTTTTTCTGCCTCAACTTGCTACTTTTCCTGCCTCATCTTGCTACTTTTCATGCCTCATCGTGCTACTTTTCATGCCTCATCGTGCTACTTTTCATGCCTCATCGTGCTACTTTTCCTGTCTCATCGTGCTACTTTTCCTGTCTCATCGTGCTACTTTTCCTGCCTCATCGTGCTACTTTTCCTGCCTCATCGTGCTACTTTTCCTGCCTCATCTTGCTACTTTTCCTGCCTCATCTTGCTACTTTTCCTGCCTCATCTGCTACTTTTCCTCATCGTGCTACTTTTCCTGCCTCATCGTGCTACTTTTCCTGCCTCATCGTGCTACTTTCCTGCCTCATCGTGCACTTCCTGCCTCATCTTGCTACTTTTCCTGCCTCATCGTGCTACTTTTCCTGCCTCATCGTGCTACTTTTCCTGCCTCATCGTGCTACTTTTCCTGCCTCATCGTGCTACTTTTCCTGCCTCATCTTGCTACTTTTCCTGCCTCATCTTGCTACTTTTCCTGCCTCATCGTGCTACTTTTCCTGCCTCATCTTGCTACTTTTCCTGCCTCATCGTGCTACTTTTCCTGCCTCATCGTGCTACTTTTCCTGCCTCATCTTGCTACTTTTCCTGCCTCATCGTGCTACTTTTCCTGCCTCATCGTGCTACTTTTCCTGCCTCATCGTGCTACTTTTCCTGCCTCATCGTGCTACTTTTCCTGCCTCATCGTGCTACTTTTCCTGCCTCATCCTGCTACTTTTCCTGCCTCACCGTGCTACTTTTCCTGCCTCATCTTGCTACTTTTCCTACCTCATCGTGCTACTTTTCCTGCCTCATCTTGCTACTTTTCCTGCCTCATCGTGCTACTTTTCCTGCCTCATCTTGCTACTTTTCCTGCCTCATCTTGCTACTTTTCCTGCCTCATCCTGCTACTTTTCCTGCCTCATGCTACTTTTCCTGCCTCATCGTGCTACTTTTCCTGTCTCATCGTGCTACTTTTCCTGCTGGTTTCCTGCTACTTTTCCTGCTGGTGTCTTGCTACTTTTCCTGCTGGTGTCTTGCTACTTTTCCCACTGGTTTCTTGCTTGCCTTCTTGCATGTGTAGGAAAATAGGAAAATTCAAACTAGAAAATTAAATCCATCTTCTAACATTCCGTGTAACCCTTAGAGGCTTAGACAGCTTCTGCTCAGTCTTATAGCGTCCAAGGAATGTGTTATGACTCGCAGCACAGGAGGAACTAAGACCATGAGTGCGTGTAGTGTAGGCCAATCAATGTTGTAACCTGTGAATGTCGTCACTCTCATAAAGAAACTGCCTTAAGTCATTTTTTCCACTTTTCGGGAAATCAGAAAAAACTTCCTCATTTTCTAAATTTTTATATCAATGCATTGTTTATTCTTTCATATTTTAGACCACTCACACCCTACACATGACACACCACACACACACACCACACACACACACACACACACACACACACAGACACAGACACACACCCACCCACCCACCCACCCACCCACCTACCTACCTACCTACCTACCCACCTACCCACCCACCCACCCACACACCCACACACACACACACACACCCACACACACACACTGAGAACAAGACAGGCCAATGTCACAAATTTATGTTTTGAGAAAAATGTGTTTGAAATATTGCATCCTTCATCATGGCATCAGGTAATAACAGCAGATGAAAGATTTTTTTTTCAGTAATTACTTAGATTATAACCTATCATTTCTTGCCATGATAGATACATACATTCCAGTTCGGTGGTGGACTTATCTAAGAGTAGCCATTTTTAGACATTGGCCCTTCTAGTTCTCAGCCCTAGAATTGATGTAGGCAAAAATACAGAAAATACAATGTCAATATAATACAATGCTATATAATACATTAATATACAATGCCGTACAATGACTTAGGCAGTTTCTTTATGAGGGTGACGATGTGTTGATCTGATGTTCTCTAGACCAGTCATCCGCTGTTGTCACTAAAGCTGTTCTAGACCTGTTATGAATGAAGTATCCAGATAATCTATGTTCACCTGTTTTATGAAGCATTTCACTGTGTGGGTAGATACTTTGTGGTGTATTTACCTAGTTGTATTTACCTAGTTGTGTTTACCTAGTTGTGTTTACCTAGTTGTGTTTACCTAGTTGTGTTTACCTAGTTGTGTGGTGTGTTTGGTGTGCTGTGATTTGCTGCCCGTGAGACGCTGTAGGCCACTTCAGGTTTGTGGTGATGGAGAAAAGGGTATTATTCCAGATGAACACCCAATTCACTTTGGTGGAGGAAACTATTCTTTGCTGGTGAGTTTTGATGCGTTTTGAATTAATCTGCTAACCGTTTCTGTCGCTTTTTTTTCTCTCTCTCTCTCTCTCTCTCTCTCTCTCTCTCTCTCTCTCTCTCTCTCTCTCTCTCTCTCTCTCTCTCTCTCTCTCTTCTCTCTTCATTCTCTCATTCTCTCTCTCTCTCTTCTCTCTCTCTCTCTCTCTCTCTCTCTCTCTCTCTCTCTCTCTCTCTCTCTCTCTCTCTCTCTCTCTCTCTCTCTCTCTCTCTCTCTCTCTCTCTCTCTCTCGACAAAAGTTAGATTGGGTATGGTTACGTTAGGTATAGGTTCGGTTAGTTTCAATGTGATTTTTTGTCATTTATGTTGCAAATCGCACACACAAAAAAAATAATAATTGATTTGCGACAGAAACGGTTAGCAGATTAATTCAAAACGCATCAAAACTCGCCAGAAAAAAATAGTTTCGTCCACCAAAGGAAGTTCGGTGTTCATCTGGAAATTTACCGAAAAAAGTATTGTCAACATTATCCACCAAGAGGGATATTAACTAACCCCTTCACGCCCAGATCTTACCTCTGCCATAAAAAAATAGTCTGTTGGTAGCCATAAAATTACGAAAAGTAACTGAATATACCAAAAAAGCTAGTCGACAAGGATGCTAAACAGGTCATATCTATAAAACATTGCTTATATTCACTAAAAATCATCTAATGGTGCCCAAATTACAATGAAAATTACGTTCTGGGTCTAAAGGGATATTAACCGCTTGAGGCCCAGAACGTAATTTCCATTGTAATTTGGGGATTGGCTTAATATAAAATGACTTAAGGATTTAGTCATTGACGATTTTTAGTGACTATAAGCAATATTTTATAGATATAACCTGTTTAGTATCCTTGTCCACTAACTAATTTGGTATATTAAGTTACATTTCGTAATTTTATGGCTCGACAACAGACAACTTTAGATAGCCAAGGAAAGATCTGGGTCACAAGGGGTTAAGGGTACTACAGGTCACAGGGCAGCAGGAACCATCTCAGGTCTTGCAGTACCGTACATGCGTCGGAAACTCTCCAGTCTGCAGTGACCATGACCCTTCCTTCTTCCTTCCCTCCGCAGATAACAGCAGCCCACGCACACGAGATACAGCGACAGATGCTCATGGACCGGGAGCGCTTCCCCCACCTGGCCCCCGGCGGACACTTCAGGCCAGAGTATGGGCACGGGCGCTGAGGAGCCTCGGGTCTGCTCCTGGCGTGAGTGCGTGCTGATGTCAAGAGCTCATTAGGTTCCTGGTATCACAGAAGGCTGGGTAACAAACTCTTAGGTAACTCCTGGCAACAGAGAATCCAAAGAATGTCACTTCCATTCTGCGTCTGAAATGGGATGGTGGATTTTAGGAGATGAGGAGGCATGCCTATCCCTTGTGGTTTCTCCTCCTCCTCCTCCTCTTCCTTTTCACACACACCAATGAGAAAGGAGGTACATCAGTGGATTGTGGATTGTGGATTTTAGGAGATGAGGAGGCTGCCTATCCCTTGTATCCTCCTCCTCCTCCTCTTTGTGATACATACAAGACACGTTACAAAGAAGGTCCTGAAGGGCAGTCAGGGCGGGGCACCAAGGCAGCCCCCTGATGGTGTGCCGGGGCCCCTGAGCAGTACGGGTGCGTTACACTAGGTTTGCTCTCCTTCCTCTCCGCTGTTGTACAATGCTGCTCCATTATTTATTTGACTTGAGGGTTGTACTGCAATGATGAAGGGACGTGACTTGGAGGTTTGACAGACTGTTCACTACCTTGAGGCTGAGGTTGTACTGTGGATCTTATTATTGATTGCCATTTTCATCATCATAACTATTATTATTATTATTATCACCACAATAATTCAGGCGCCTAGAATTGAAACGGCACAAGCGCCACTTTTAAAAAACTGAGAAAAACGCAAGCAAGCCCCATTACAATATCTTCATTTGTTGCTGATTTACTTTGAAAACACTTTAGGTGCATTTTTTTCATTGATAAAAAGTGGCGCTTGTGCCGTTTCATATCTTGATTTTCTTAGATTAAACTTTAAGCGCGTTTTTCTCAGTTTTTTAAAAGTGGCGCTTGTGCCGTTTCAATTCTAGGCACCTGACTTGTTATAATTACTATTACCTCAGTACTTAGAGAAAATTATTGATTTATATTTGTCTATATTTCCCTTGCTCACAATATGAAAGACACCGTTTGAGGCTTCCGGCCACCGATTGTTTCCAATTATTATTATTATTATTATTTTCTTTATTATTATTTTGATTGTTATTATGTGACAAAGCCCGTGGGAAAGATTTGGTGCAATGTCTGTTTGGAGTTATTCACAGCTGGTGTGAGTTATACAACTTGCTTTCTTGTGTGTACGTGTGAGTGTGAGTGTGTGTGCGTGTACTTGGGTTTATGTACAACTAGGTAAATGTGTGTGTATGTGTGTGTGTGTGTGCAGTAGTGTTGAGCACATACATATGATTTTGCGGAGACAGTAATAGTTTTGAGAGTTTTTTATTTGTGCTGTCCACGTAACATCCTGAGGCGTGAAGCAAGCGTGTGCGTGTTGATGCCTTGTGATGCAGCGAGCGAGTCAGATTGTTGATGAGGACACACACATGGTGGATCAGTGGATGGCAATGCAGTGTGCCATTCTGTGGTCTGTGTTCGAGCTTCACTCAAGGCTTGGGAGTTTTCACTGTCAAAAGCTGGCAATCAGTCTCCCTTGAGCAAGGGTTGGGGTGTGTGAGGTCCCAGCCTTACCCAAAGATCAGCGCTATGAGTTCTTGAGCTCCTTACTGAGAGGGAAATAGCCGGCAACTGCGAGTCCAGCGCGTGCTCAAGACTGCGCTGAATAAGACACACCCACACACACACACCCACCCACCAATGAGGAAAAAGGTACATTAGTGTATTGTGTATTGTAACTTACCAGTACTTTATAGTCCTGATTGGAAAACATATCAACGCAGCCAAGCCTTCCCAGGCGGCGGTGTCAAGGGCTACTGAACCAATAGAAACCAAAATGTTGTAGTTATTAGATTAGCTATTCCATTTGTTAGGTCTTGTGCACCCCCAGCCCTCCCCTGCGTGTGTGTTTGTGCGTGTGTGTGTGTGTGTGTGTGTGTGTGTGTGTGTGTGTGTGTGTGTGTGTGTGGAGGGAGGGCCAACTGGCAGTGTTTTGAGGCCAGAGACTGAAAGTAAGTTTGTATTTGAACCAGTTGCTCTGTTGTGGAGTGGCTGTGTAAATAGAGCTGTTGGCAATGGTGCACTTGTCTGCCATTTGATTCTTTTTGTTTCACCTTTTTATAGGCTGTGTATCACACTTTTATCCAAGAAAATCCTTGTTCTCATTTACAATCATTCACTGATTTCTACTCTGCAATGATTCATTTTATCTATGTACATACTGAGGTCCTCCACAACCAAAATTGTTGACACCGAGCGCGAATTCACGGCGTCTGTGACGCCTGCGTGCCGCTGGCTGGCAGGCACGGCAACGGCCCTCGGTGGACCCGGGCGGTGACCCCGGCAGACCCCCGGCAGCGCGTAGCCCCCCTGCCCCGACGTGGCGCCCCCCCCTGCCGCCCCCCCGACGCGGCGCCCCCCCCTGCCGCCCCCCCGACGCGGCGCCCCCTTACAAAGACCACCGACATCCTGTTCCTATAGCGCATAATCACTCCCACCCGGACTCACAGCATTAATACTGTTTGCACTTTTTTACTGACTGAAGCCTTGTGTAGTTGTTAAGGTCAATGCAATGGATCATTTGTTGACTTGATGTACAGCAAAGTTGTCGAGAGTTCAAACGTGCAGTTCCCTTGGATTTGTTGTGTAGCATTTTCTATCATGAATGTCAAAAAGTATTTACATGTAGATATGCGTATATGAATTAGAGAAATGCAAATGACAAAAAATGGAAGCAAGCACTGCTTTCCTAATCCCCCTCAAGTGTTGGCAAAGTGTTCCGTGTGTTAGCGAGTCCCGCTTGGCCAGACACACCACCGCTGCCTTCACACACTGGGCAGCCTTGTGGCCACCAAGACAACAGCCCGGGGACCGCCAGTCTGTCCTTGGCCCGAACATCTCATTATATGGACGCTGGTCTTTCTCACGACCATGAGCACAAAGCAAATCATCAGCCGCTGCCAGATCTTAGGAATTATGTGGACAAGCATTTCACCTTCCTTGTCTGTTGTGGTTTATTGGTCCCCGGTTGGCTTGCTAAGACTTGTCACAAGAATCCAGACTCCCCCAGCACCGGACACCTTGCAGTGTTACCCTCCCCCTTGGCTTCCAGTCTTGGTCTCCCTAGGGTAGTGGGTGTGTCGTGGATCCTAGTTTTCCTACTGTGATAAACACATGAATTGAAGACTGCCTGGCGCACAGTGGCATACCTGCACTGTGCTGCTTCCCTCATCCCTGGTCCCTCCTCCCTCCTCCCTCAGTGGAGTGTCGTCACCGCCACCCTGTGCACCTCACTGTCAGGCCTCCTCCTCCACTCCCTCAAGTAATGTAGGATTTTTATATATCAGTGTGATGCCCTTTCTACACATGCATATGTATTTAATTTACACAGTCATATCATGATGACCTCTTTGGTACTATTTTTTAAAACTTGCTTTCACTAGATGTATATATGAAAATAAATTAGTAGTAATTTTTGCAACCGTATATTTCCGTTGTACCTGCAGCTGTGAGTGACTTGTGTGGGACCAGCTTTTGTCTGTACCCACTACCGTAGATAACAGTAAAGTCGCCAGGACAACGTTTCTTTGTTATTTACAGACGTATGGTGGCGTTAATACTTGCATTTCTAAATCCATGATTTCAGGAAAGTTAGAAGAGGCTATCTGGAAAGTCTGTGTCATTTTGTGTCTTCATCTGCATCATATTAGGGCTATAAATGAACAAATTATAAAAATAAAACCGAGCTGCGACATTGTTATACCCACTACAGTAAAGTCGCCAGCTAGTATTATAACCCAACAGTTGAGTCGCCACTCTGGGGAATTCAGGGAAATTAGAGGTAAAGTAAAACAAGTCTCTATATATATTAGCTGCGGAAGATGCTTGGATATAAAAAAATTCCTCTGCCAACGTGAAAACAAATTCTATTTAAGTTTGAAAGATCTGGCAAGTCTGTGTCCTGTCGCCCGAAAGGTGATCAGCTACTGTCTGTCGTCGCGCCAAGAAAAACTTGAGAAGCAAAATGCGCAACAGTTATATTTGCAGATACAAAGCATAAAACAATGCTGAAATGGTAGATTATACAGTCATGCTATAAACTACTGTGTATCATCTTCAGTGGCACATAAAAATCAGTAGTGATGCTATAATTTGTAATATTTGGTGCCTGGCGACTTCACTGCAGGTGGCGACTTGACTGTTATCTACGGTAGAGGTGGACCGACATCCGAATCCGCATCTGCATCATTTTTGACATCCCAGATAGGCAGATATCCTGAATAACTAGACGCTGTACATAATGGACATCCACTCCACCTGTGTTGCCCACCCATCCACCTTAGTGCAGGTGGCGCCCAAGGCAGGCACCACGCACTGCACCAGGCTGTTGGTGCTCCCTGGCAGGAGGATTTAGAGTGGTACTACATAGGTACTTTTTGAAATCATTGGATAGCTAGACATCAGGTAGGCCAGGTGTGGAAAAGTTTGGCAGCACACTGAGCACAGGCTACAGGCAGCAAAGAATGCACCGGGAACAGGCTGTAAAAAGGAGTTGTTGTTGTTGTTTTTACGTGTGCCTATAGCGCCTAGGCAGTGAGCTCCAGCCTCCAGGGGTGGGATGGTAGTCCCTGGAGGCTCACTTGAGGGCTGTGATGGTTGGCCCTCGCCCGTGGTGGCGCAGGCAGTGACGCCTGTGGTTTTTTTTTCTTGGTTTTTTTCCCGTGCCTATAGCGCCTGTAGGCAGTGGTGACCCAGGGTTCGGATGGTAGGCTCTGGAGGTTCACTTGAGGGCTGTGATGGTTGGCCCTCGCCCGTGGTGGCACAGGCAGGTTATAGTGACGCCTGTGATTAGAGGCTCATGCCGCCCCCCTGTGTCCTCCGATGCACTCGCAATCGAAGGCAGAGTTGATGGGCAGCATGTGGGTGTTCTTAGGCCACTCGACGGTGCAGAGAGATCTTGGTTCTCATCGGGGATCGAACTCGGTGATACGATGGTTATAACAATAATGAACAACGAAAATGTTGATAAAATATGACTTAAAGAGGATTATAATATCATTAAGACCACATATTATTTTATCATTCTGCCTGCGCCACCACGGGCGAGGGCCAACCATCACAGCCCTCAAGTGAACCTTCAGGGCCTACCATGCGCGTCTTAGTAGTCACTGCCTACAGACGCTATAGGCACAAATGTCAAAAAAAAAAAAAAAATAATTTTGTTTTTTCCCCACAATTATCAGCATTTACCGCTGGTCGTAAAGTCGAACAGTCGTAATTTGCGTAGGTCGTAAGTCGGCGAATTATAGATAGATAAATAGATAGATAGATAGTCTCTCATGCAACCTTCGAAGGGCGCGCGCCAGCCTCACCTCGACCTCCGTGCGGAACTCTTAAGAAAAACAATATCTTGATTATGACTGAATAACACGTTTATGACACGAATACATATCATCTACAGTAAGAGATATACTTATTTATAACCCTTGTGAAATAGTGATAGGAAGACAGGGTGGGAAAGGACGAGAAAAAACAAACTTGAGAAGAAAAGTGTAGGAAGTGTTGTCATTGAGAGGAAAATGGCAGAAGGAGGAGTGAGGAGTGTGCTGTGTCGGTGAGTTTTTATCTATTTTTACCTTTTTCTACGCACTCTCACCTATTGATATATACCTCCACATAATCCTAAAGGTAACATCTTGTAATATACCCCAGAAAATAAGGCGTAGATACACCACAAAACGCTTAAATAGGGAAAAAGTAGAGCTGTCCATTGATATTTTTTTGTTATGGTGTTAAAAAGCCTACTTTAACTTACCATTGATGCCACAAAGATTATTTTAAGCCTTATTTTACATTTGGTTCAGATTGTCGTGTGTGTGTGACCTGTAAGGCTCGTTAGGTCATCTGAGAGAGGTCACGTCAGGTCACTGGGGGAGGTCATCCGGAAGTAAAGTAGGGGTGGGGGGAGGTCATCCGGAAGTATTGTGGGGGGGAAAGGTCAAGGTCATTTAAGGTGGTGGTTCAGATGTGTGACCTAGATTGTTAGTTTGGTATTCTTTTGTCTCTCTCTCTCTCTCTCTGTCTCTGTCTCTGTCTCTGTCTCTGTCTGTCTGTCTGTCTCTCTCTCTCTCTCTCTCTCTCTGTCCCTCTTCTCTCTCTCTTCTCTTCTCTCTCTCTCTCTCTTTTCTCTCTCTCTCTCTTCTCTCTCTCTCTCTCTCTCTCTCTCTCTCTCTCTCTCTCTCTCTCTCTCTCTCTCTATGTGATTTCGAGCCCACCAAGTTCGTCCTGGCGTGGTGGCGCTTTGTATAGTCAAAACATGGGGACCTGGGGGAATGCGGGACATTTGGCTGGGGTACATAATATGCGTCGCAACCACATAGTTTTTGAGTTAGGGTGTTGTAAAAATTCCCCAGATGTAGGGAAAATTCTTAGGATTTCTTCTGAGTCCAGAGACGTGTGAACCAGATGATCCTCACAGAATGATGACCCAAGTGTCGAGAACCCCCCCAACCCCCCCCCGCTAGGAGGTTAGGTTATATTTGTTTAGGTTAGGTTAGATTTGGTTAGGTTAGGGTAGGTTAGATTTGGGTAGGTAAGGTTAGATTTGGTTCAGTTAGATTTGGTTCGGTTAGCTTAGCTTAGGTTAGATTTGGTTAGGTTAGGTTAGATTTGGTTAGGTTACCCCCCCCCCCCACGCTAGGTTAGGTTAATTTTGGTTTGGCAAATTACCCTAGAGCTTGAGAAATTACCCTAGAACTAGGGAAATTACCCTAGATCTAGGGTATAAATAAACTCCAAAGTCACGTGTTTCCGACGCATTATTTGCTCCCCACCCAAAAACCCCGCATTCCCCCAGGTCCCCAAGCTTGTTTGGGGGAAGGAGGAGAGTATGGGCAAACACTAGAATTTTACCCTTATATCTTATCTCTGTGTGTGTGTGTTTGCCTTTGATTGATTTAGATTTGGTAAAATTCTAGAGTCCTTTCCCACCCATATCAGGGGACTTTTTTTCCTCCAGACCTTCACAGATCCCTTCAGATACCTTTAACCCCTTCACGCCCAGATCTTTCCTTTGCTATAAATAAAATGTGTGTTTTCGAGCCATATCATTACGAAAAGTAACTGAATATACCAAATTAATTAGTCGACAGGGATACTAAACAGGTCATATCTATAAAATATTGCATATATTCACTAGAAATCGTCTAATGGTACCCAAATTACAATGGAAATTATGTTCTGGGTCTAAAGAGGTTAAAACGTAATTATAAAGTGGGGGGAGAGCTGCCCCCTCCCATCGACCCATACCTAGGGATTGATATTGAATTGATTATTGATATATTTTTGTACGTCTAATGTGTATGTGTACGCTATGTCCTATATTATGTGTGCCTCCTCTTGTATTTCTTCCTCCTCCTCCTAATCTTCCTCTTTCTCCAATGTATTATACGATATGTACTATATTATACTACGTCTCATCCTGGCAGCCTCCCTCACCTGTGTTCCCTCTCCAGGTATTTCATGAATGGGGTGTGTCGTGAGGGGGAGCGATGTCACTTTTCCCACAACCGAGACTCCTCCCGCCCCTCCAATACTTGCCGATACTACCAGAGGGGCAACTGCTACTACGGGAGGAGCTGCAGGTGAGTAGGGGGCATGGGAGGGAGGTGGTGGAGTGTGGGGCATGGGAGGTGGTGGTGGAGTGTGGGGGGTATGGAGGTGCTGGTGTGGGGGGTATGGGAGGGATGTGTTGGGGGGGCATTGGAGGGAGGTGCTGGTGTGTGGGGGCATGGGAGGGAGGTGGTGGAGTGGGGGGCATGGGAGGGAGGTGGTGGAGTGGGAGGGAGGTGGTGGTGTGGGGGGCATGGGAGGGAGGTGCTGGAGTGGGGGCATGGGAGGGAGGTGGTGTGTGGGGGGCATGGGAGGGAGGTGCTGGTGTGTGGGGGGCATGGGAGGGAGGTGCTGGTGTGTGGGGGGCATGGGAGGGAGGTGTTGGGGGGGCGTGGGAGGGAGGTGCTGGTGTGTGGGGGGCATGGGAGGGAGGTGCTGGTGTGTGGGGGGCATGGGAGGGAGTGTTGGGGGCATGGGAGGGAGGTGCTGGTGTGGGGGGCATGGGAGGGAGGTGTTGGGGGGGCATTGGATGGAGGTGCTGGTGTGGGGGGCATGGGACGGAGGTGGTGGTGAGTGGAGGGCGTGGGAGGGAGGTGGTGGTGTGGGGCATGGGAGGGAGGTGTTGGGGGGCATTGGAGGGAGGTGCTGGTGTGGGGGGCATGGGAGGGAGGTGGTGGAGTGGGGGAGAGTGGGAGGGAGGTGGTGGTGTGGGGGGCGTGGGTGGGAGGTACTGGAGTGGGGGCGTGAAGGAGAGGGAGTGGGAGTGTGGAGAAGTATAGTGTATGTCCTATAGTCTTTTTTTTTAACGAGGTGAAAAATCCTGACCCCTTGCTGCTTACTGACTGATATTTGATGCCAGGAGAAGGGAATACTACGCTTCTTTTAAATTTCAGCTGTATTTTATCATAGTTAACCATATTATCACCATACACCACACCACTACCATACCCTCATCACCTTACCACCACACCACACAGCCACACCACACAACCACACACCACTATTGACCCCTCACCACCACACCACACCACACTACACCCCTACCACACCAATACCACACTCTCACCAGCCACACTCTTTTCCAGGTATGACCACACATCGCCGGGTCATCAGAGCGGGTCGGAGGTCAGCCAGACGGAGGGTTCGCCCCCTCACCATGGCGAGGGGTCCCAGCCGGGGTCAGCGCGCACCAACACACCAAGACACAAAGATGTGTACACGCTGGCACCTCCACATGTACAGTCTAGTCAGCCAAGCCTTGGGTCACAGAGGTAGGTTTGACACTTGCCTTATATATAAATCCTGTTTGTTTGCTTATCATTTCTTTGACACAATGACACAAAAAATATCCGACAGTTTGCTTATAATCCTAACACAAGAAATATTTAAGGAGGCTTTTTAATAAGACTCGCTATCTCTTTGTTTTCTTTACTATTCAAAAGAAAAAATATACGATAGAAAAAATGTTTAAGTCTCTCTCTCTCTCTCGCTCTCGCTCTCGCTCTCGCTCTCTCTCTCTCTCTCTCTCTCTCTCTCTCTCTCTCTCTCTCTCTCTCTCTCTCTCTCTCTCTCTCTCTCCTCTCCTCTCTCTCCTCTCTCTCTCTCTCTCTCTCTCTCTCTCTCTCTCTCTCTCTCTCTCTCTCTCTCTCTCTCTCTCTCTTCTTACATCTTAAATCTTTCTCAAATCTTAAATCTCTAAATCTCTATAAATCTTTCTCTCTCTAAATCTCGAAATCTTTCTCTCTCTAAATCTCTCTCTAAATCTCTCCCTGGCAGCAAACAAGGCAAGGATTACATCAGCACATCCCAAAGCAGCCCCAACACCAACACCAACACCAGCAGCAGCAGTCTCAGGAAGAAGAGCAGCAGCAGCAGCAGCAGTGTGTGCAGCGCTGTGAGCCACTTCACCCGCCTGGGACTGCACAGCCCGCTACAGGACAGCCGCGTGCCCTCCTGGGTGGACGCTCCCGAATTTGTCCCTAAACTTGCCAAAGAGAACAGGTCCAATCGTAAGTGTGTGTGTGAGAGAGTGAGTGAGACAGACAGACAGACAGACAGACAGACAGACAGACAGACAGACAGACAGACAGACAGACAGAGAAACAGACAGACAGAGAGAGAGAGATCTTTAGTTGATTTTAAACAATTTCTGCCTGAACTTATCTACCTTTTAAGCCATCTGTATGATAACTAACTGTTTAAATAAAAGAAAATAAAAAAAGGGAGAGAGATAATGTAATATAAATGCCATATATGCAAATGTGGGTCTCTGGGTCTCAATGGGTCAAAGTAATGGCAGTATTTTAACCCTTCCCATGTCCCTCCACAGACAGCCAGAGAAACAAACAGACAGACAGAGAAACAAACAGACAGACAGAGAAACAAACAGAACCCTTAACCCTTCCCATGTCCCTCCACAGACAGCCAGAGAAACAGACAGACAGACAGAGAAACAAACAGAACCCTTAACCCTTTCCATGTCCCTCCACAGACAGCCAGAATGATTGCAGCGCCTCCTCGGCCCCGGCAGACTACGACGTCTCCTATGCCCAGGTGGCCGGAGCGGGCAACAAGGAGACGCCCTCAAGCACCTCCCTCAGCTCGGACGGAGAGCTGTGTCCCACCTACCTGATGTCCGGCAAGTGTCAGCTGGGGCCGCAGTGTTCCTACATCCACGGCCTGATGTGTGAGGTCTGCCAGCTGGCCTGCCTTCACCCGTATGATGGGGACCAGAGGAGAATACATAAGGAGGTAAACATGTGTCTGTTTGGAATGCTTTAGAAGAGAGAAAATATGGTACATTGTTGCGAGGAATTATTATAGATGATGACATGATGGGGAGCAGGAGAATACAGAAGGAGGTAAACAACATGCCTGTCTGCAATACTTTAGAGGGAAAACACTACATTGCTGCTCGTTCTTATTATTATAGAAGGGCCTCGTGTTTTTTACCGATAAATCATCATAGGGGAGGACAGAGAAAGACGCAATGGACCGCAGATAAAGAAATATAGAATACATTTACAGAAGGAGGTAAACAACATGCCTGTCTGGAATACTTTAGAGGGAAAACACTACATTGCTCCTCGTTCTTATTATTATGGAAGGACCGTGTTTTTTACCGATAAATCATCATAGGTTAGGACAGAGAAAGACGCAATAGACTGCAGATAAAGAAATAAAGAATACACATGGAGGTAAACAACATGCCTGTCTGGAATGCGTTAGAAGAGGGAAAATACAAATGCGGTACATTGTTGCAAGAAGTTATTACAGAAGGATCTGACATTTTTTTACCGATAGATCATTTCCGGGAAGAACGGGAAAGACATAACACTCCACAGACAGAGAAATATAATGAATCATAATTTAAACACAGCATTTAAACCTACCATTTAGGCTTCAACTTAAACAGGCAGACAATTAGACAGAAATTTGACAGATGAGATAGATAACAAACCACACCCTTCCATCACCCTCACCCCCCTTCCATCACCCTCGCCCCCCTTCCATCACTCACCCCCCTTCCTCGCCCCCCTTCCATCACTCTCACCCCCCTTCCTCGCCCCCCTTCCATCACTCTCACCCCCCTTCCTCGCCCCCCTTCCATCACTCTCACCCCCCTTCCTCGCCCCCCTTCCATCACTCACCCCCCTTCCATCACTCACCCCCCTTCCTCGCCCCCCTTCCATCACCATCACCCCCCTTCCTCGCCCCCTTCCATCACTCTCACCCCCTTTCCATCACCATCACCCCCCTTCCTCGCCCCCCTTCCATCACTCTCACCCCCCTTCCTCGCCCCCCTTCCATCACCCTCACCCCCCTTCCTCGCCCCCCTTCCATCACTCACCCCCCTTCCTCGCCCCCCTTCCATCACCATCACCCCCCTTCCTCGCCCCCCTTCCATCACCTCACCCCCCTTCCATCACCATCACCCCCCCTTCCTCGCCCCCCTTCCATCACTCTCACCCCCCTTCCTCGCCCCCCTTCCATCACTCTCACCCCCCTTCCATCACCCTCGCCCCCCTTCCATCACTCACCCCCCTTCCTCGCCCCCCTTCCATCACTCTCACCCCCCTTCCATCACCCTCGCCCCCCTTCCATCACTCACCCCCCTTTCTCGCCCCCCTTCCATCACTCACCCCCCTTCCTCGCCCCCCTTCCATCACCATCACCCCCCTTCCTCGCCCCCCTTCCATCACTCTCACCCCCCTTCCTCGCCCCCCTTCCATCACCATCACCCCCCTTCCTCGCCCCCCTTCCATCACCCTCACCCCCCTTCCTCGCCCCCCTTCCATCACCCTCACCCCCCTTCCTCGCCCCCCTTCCATCACCCTAACCCCCCTTCCTCGCCCCCCTTCCATCACCATAACCCCCCTTCCTTTTCCCCCCTTCCATCACCATAACCCCCCTTCCTCGCCCCCCAGGAGTGCACCAAGCTGATGGAGGCTGAGATGGAACACTCCTTCGCTGTGGCGCGCTCCAAGGACAAGGTGTGCGGCATCTGCATGGACACGGTGATGGAGAGACCGCTGGCTTCACAGAGGAGGTTCGGCATCCTCCCCAACTGTGCCCACTGCTTCTGCCTCAACTGTATACGCAAGTGGCGGCAGTCCAAGCAGTTTGAGAATAAGATCATACGGTGAGGAGAGGGAAGTTTGTTGTTATTGTTAAGGTCTGTCTTCCGTGTTGTGATTCTTTTGATGATTGTTTCTCTTTTTCTGACTCTCTCAATACAATCCACCAATCAATCTAAGCCCTCCCTTGGTTATGCTTGCCCATAGTGCCAAATGACCTGCACAGTTCCCCCTTATTTTGGCATTACAGTCAATCTATCTTCCTCTCTAAACTCTCTTACCCCAAATGATAGCCCTTAGTCTACTACATATTTACTTCTCTATACCTCTTGCACGTATCTGCCATAGTTTTTCAGTTATTGAAAAAAACGTGATTAAAAAAAAAAATCAAGGCATACCCCTTGCAAAATTTGCAATATTTTTTGAAAAATAGATTTGCTTGAAAATTAGTTCCTAACAGTTATCGGGCATGCTGAACACGAATCTGAAGTCAGTTTTCAGTTACAATGATTAGAAGTCCCTATTTCAGCCAATTCACAATGACATGATACTTCCAGATATTCCTTAAAAACCACAAATTAGACAAAATCATTACTTAATGGATTAAGGATGACAACACCATCCTTAATCCCTAATACAACACTGCAACACAATCCATTATGTTCCTACTTCTATGTACCCTATGATAAGTAGTGACGGTAGAGTGGTGTGGTAACCGTGTGTGTGGGGTCGTGTCAGGTCGTGTCCCGAGTGCAGAACCCAGAGCGACTTTGTGATTCCCTCGCGCTACTGGGTGGACGACAAGGACATGGAGGATAAGGACAAGCTGCTGCTCAGCTACCAACTGGCCCTGAGGTGAGGCAGAGGGCGGGACAGGGTGGGAGTGGGTGTGGGTGTGGGTGTGGGTGTCTTCCTGCTCCTTATGACTGTCTTGTGAGGATGGAAGGTTCATATCTGTAACATTTTGAATGCCTTGGCTGTGTACATTAGGCCATTATTTTCATTATTCAGTATTTTCAATATTCAGTATTTTCATTATTCAGTATTTTCAATATTCAGTATTTTCATTATTCAGTATTTTCATTATTCAGTATTTTCAATATTCAGTATTTTCATTATTCAGTATTTTCAATATTCAGTATTTTCATTATTCAGTATTTTCAATATTCAGTATTTTCAATATTCAGTATTTTCAATATTCAGTATTTTCAATATTCAGTATTTTCAATATTCAGTATTTTCATTATTCAGTATTTTCAATATTCAGTATTTTCATTATTCAGTATTTTCAATATTCAGTATTTTCAATATTCAGTATTTTCAATATTCAGTATTTTCATTATTCAGTATTTTCAATATTCAGTATTTTCAATATTCAGTATTTTCATTATTCAGTATTTTCAATATTCAGTATTTTCATTATTCAGTATTTTCAATATTCAGTATTTTCAATATTCAGTATTTTCAATATTCAGTATTTTCAATATTCAGTATTTTCAATATTCAGTATTTTCATTATTCAGTATTTTCAATATTCAGTATTTTCAATATTCAGTATTTTCAATATTCAGTATTTTCAATATTCAGTATTTTCAATATTCAGTATTTTCAATATTCAGTATTTTCAATATTCAGTATTTTCAATATTCAGTATTTTCATTATTCAGTATTTTCATTATTCAGTATTTTCAATATTCAGTATTTTCATTATTCAGTATTTTCAATATTCAGTATTTTCATTATTCAGTATTTTCAATATTCAGTATTTTCATTATTCAGTATTTTCATTATTCAGTATTTTCAATATTCAGTATTTTCAATATTCAGTATTTTCAATATTCAGTATTTTCAATATTCAGTATTTTCATTATTCAGTATTTTCATTATTCAGTATTTTCAATATTCATTATTTTCATTATTCAGTATTCTAATGTTCTATAAGCCCTCCCCTTTTTATGCTTTGCCCTAGTGCCATATAACCTCTGATGTCTGGCACATTCACCTTTTTTGGCATTAAATCCATCCCTCCATCACAGTGACAAGGCGTGCAAGTACTTCAAGCAGGGGGAGGGCGTCTGTCCCTTCGGCAACAAGTGCTTCTACCTCCACGCACTCCCGGACGGCACCAAGAAGGACGTGGGACCTCCGAGACGCCGGCGCCGCTTCAACGCTGACGGGGAGCTGCAACTGTACCTTGACGTATGTGTACCCCCTCAGTACCTTAATGTATGTGTACCCCCTCAGTACCTTAATGTATGTGTACCACCTCACTGTGTTGACCTGGAGCCTTAGTTGTGAAGCCAGGCATGATCCTTACTCACACACCTCAGCCTACTTATTCTAGACGTCAATATTTCTTCTCTCTCTCTCTTTCTCTGACTCTCTGACCACAATTAACTCTACTACTTGATACCCCATCACCACCAGTACCCCCTCACTTGATACCCCATCACCACCAGTACCCCCTCACTTGATACCCCATCACCACCAGTACCCCTTCACTAACCCTGCCTCCAGTACCCCTTCACTCACCCTGCCTCCTCCAGTACCCCTTCACTCACCCTGCCTCCTCCAGTACCCCTTTCACTACCCCATCACCAGTACCCCTTCACTAACCCTGCCTCCAGTACCCCTTCACTCACCCTGCCTCCTCCAGTACCCCTTTCACTACCCCATCACCAGTACCCCTTCACTAACCCTGCCTCCAGTACCCCTTCACTCACCCTGCCTCCTCCAGTACCCCTTTCACTACCCCATCACCAGTACCCCTTCACTAACCCTGCCTCCAGTACCCCTTCACTCATCCTGCCTCCTCCAGTACCCCTTCACTCACCCTGCCTCCTCCAGTACCCCTTTCACTACCCCATCACCACCAGTACCCCTTCACTAACCCTGCCTCCAGTACCCCTTCACTCATCCTGCCTCCTCCAGTACCCCTTTCACTACCCCATCACCACCAGTACCCCTTCACTAACCCTGCCTCCAGTACCCCTTCACTCACCCTGCCTCCTCCAGTACCCCTTCACTAACCCTACCCCCTGCTTCCCCCTACAGAACATGGTGCTGTGGGACTTCATAGAGGAGCGGGAGCATCGCCTGGAGCTGCTGAGAGGCTCCATCCAGACCCTTCTCCTCGAGCTGGAGTTAGAGGACCTGGCCGACGAGTTCTACTTCGCTGACGACTCTGTATCCGAGACCTCTGATCTGTAGTCCTTCTTCGTGTGCCGGGGAGGAGAGGAGATCAGACGGAGACCAGGAGGAGACCAAGAGGCTAGGAGGAGACTAGGAGACCAGGAGGAGAGTCATGAGGAAGATTGTGGCGGAGGAAGATAATGGAGACGTAATTTAACCGTGAGCTCCGATCTTGATTCAGTTTAGTCTCCATGGTGAGTTATTTCCTATATTTTTATTTTTATTTTTTTAATTTATTGTCTTCCTTGATCTAGTGTGCCTAAAGGAGATTGGGAGATGAGTGGAGAGCTTGGCGGGGTGGAGATGGCAAGGTCTTTGGTCGGCCTCATCTCCAGCGTTGTGTGTCTTGTGTATTTTATGAACTTTCTTCCAAGTCTACCATGGAAGATTTCTTGGTAAATTTCCAGATGAACACCGAACTTCCTTTGGTGGACGAAACGATTTTTTTCGGGTGAGTTTTGATGCGTTTTGAATGAATCTGCTAACCGTTTCTGTCGCACATCACTGGGTTTTTTTGGGTTTTTTTTGTGAATTGCAACAAAAATGACAAAAAAACTAATTGAACCTATACCTAACCTAATTTAACCTTGACCTAAAAAAAAAAAAAAATTATTTGCGACAGAAACGGTGAGTAGATTCATTCAAAACACGTCAAAACTCGCCAGAAAAAAACTTTCGTCCACCAGAGTGCAATCGGCGTTCATCTGGAATAACACCCCTTTCTTTACTATCGGTGTTGTATCATCACTCGTACGCCGACACTTAAGTTTCAATTTATAACTATTCTGATCTCCACTTTTTTCGTAGGCAGTCATGGCGTTTCCATTATATTTTAGTGTTCTGATTTTCTTCGTGATGTCAACCTGTATTGAAGCAACACTCGGAGGGGACTACAGTCTTTCCAACGTATCAAGTCACTTCAGTCGCTTTGATTTCTACCCATTACCATCATAATTATATATACAGCTAAGTAGTAATTATCCGACCTTGTGGGGACCGAAGGTAGGTCGGATAATTGGAATAGTCGGATGTTCGGATATCACAGTAACCATAAACGTAAGGACAAAATGGTATAGAACATAAAAGATGCAGCTCTTGAAGGCCAAGCCAGTGGTATACGCGAAAGTAAAATTCATGCATAAATAAAGCCACAAATCAATGTTTTCTATAAACTATAAAAAAACGAAGTAAAATAAATGGCCAAAACAAGACACAATGTGGTGGTGAAAAAAGTTGGTTGTTTGGAAAGTCAGATGTTTGGAATTTGGCTGTACATACATTCCTACTTTTCCCCCTGTGGTGAGCGAACAATACCTCCCTCACAAGGAAGGGGGGGGGGGGGGATAAAACTACCACACTACTAATAATTGAGAGCGTGGTTGGTGGATAATTTCTACAAGTGACTTGATAAAATGGAAAGACTGTCGGCCACTTGAGTGAGGAGGACGAGTGTTTGTTTGTGCTGTGTGGCAGGGAAGGGGGGAGGTTGGGGCACCCAGCCTGCACCCTACCCTTAACCCCCCCTCCCTGCTGGTGGCACCCTACATGGCCTCCAACACACACACACACACACACACACACACACACACACACACACACACACACACACACACACAACACAACTAGATTAAAACACAACGAGGTATATACACACACATACAGCACACACACACACACACACACACACACCACACACACACACACACACACACACACACACCACACGCACACACACACACCACACTAGATTAAAACACAACTAGGTAAATACACACACGCACACGCACGCACACACACCACACACACACACACACACACACACACACGCACACACACACAGCACACGCACACGCACACACACACTAGGTAAATACACACACACCTCCACGTAGTGTTAGAGAAATAGTCAATAATCTTGATGGAAATACTAGTTGCATCTTTACTGTTTAAGAAATATTACTACATATTCTGATAAGAGAAAACACAAAAAAAGTCTCTGATAAGTGTATGTCTATGAACTAAGGTCTTGAATAGGATACTTAAAACACACACACACCACACACACACCACACACCCACACACCCCCACCACACCCCACACACCCACCCACCACACACCCACACACACACCCACCACACACACACCACCCACACACACACACACACACACACACACACACACACACACACACACACACACACACACACACACACACACACACACACACACCCACACACACACCCACCCACACACACACACACCCATACACCCATACACCACACACACACACACACACACCCACCCTCATAATAACACAGTAAGGTAGTGAGTGATATCTCAGTTGTATACCAAAGCACACTCACCACACACCACTGCACTGCTTAACACAGACCACCTCTTTGGCGTGAACAAACCAAACAGTGATCACCAAATTTCATCACTCCAAAATGTGGTTTGTTCACTCGCCATTCATTCACCCTGCCCTTGACCCATCCTTAGGAGGAGTCTCTGGCCCATACCAAGAGTCATGATGAAGGTCCAGCGACGACCTTCATCATGACTCTTGATACGGGCCTCTCTCTCTCTCTCCCCCCCTTGTTGGCAGCCTTTAGAGGATGGGTCTTCGTGTTGTAGCTCGTACCTTAACATAAAAGACTTCCCCTTGTGTGTATGGAGGGTGTCGGGGTTATCAGAGTCATAGGGAGAACACTGCCTTGGATCTCCCTCCTATGCTAACAGGCCATTAACCCATTCATGCCCAGATCTTTCCTTTGTATAAGAAATTGTCTTGTCGAGCATAAAATTACAAAAAGTAACTAAATAAACCAAATTAGTTAGTGGACAAGGATACTAAACAGGTCATATCTATAAACTATTACTTATATTAACAAAAATTGTCTAATGGTACCCAAATTACAATGGAAATTACGTTCTGGGCCTCAAGGGGTTGGGGACCTGGTGACCCCATTGACAGACTTAAGTGATCGATGGGTCTCAATTTATCTCTTGAAAGTACGTATATTTAACTAAGATTTAATTCTATCAAGAGCAGCAGAGGGGAGAAAGGTGTACCCCTATAGGTGACTCTGATAACCTGGACAGCCTTTCTAGACATGTACTGTGTAGTGTCTATATCTTTTATTATGGTCAAAATGCAGTCAGGAAGCCACGCCCCCTGCCTGCCCTTCTATCTACATGGCAGCTGATTGGTGCATTCCTCATATCATCACTACCAATCACAATATCTTCACTACTTAACAGTGCGTGACCACTGGACAGAGCAATCTTCACTACAAGGGTGAATTTACCCTCTGTAGTGAAGATTGCTGTCCAGTGGTCACGCCGCTGTTAAGTAGTGAAGATACTGTGATGGGTAGTGATGATACGAGGAATGCACCAATCAGCTGCCCCGTAGAATAGAAGGGGAGGCAGGGGGCGTGGCTTCCTTACTGCATTTTGACCATAATACAAAAATATAGACTATAGTGTAAGTTGCAAAGCTTGAGAACCCAGGCTTGATTGCGGGTCTCTTTATCTTTACGCCACCGGGTCTCACGTAGTAGCAACTCTTTGTGATTTTTGGAGTAGTACGAGTAGTTCCAAAATTCTGACATTGTGATTCTGACCATGTATTTTTGACCATAGGTACGTACAAGTTTTTGAGGAAGGTTGGGAACAAATTATCGGAGTCGTTCGTCGCGCCGGAATAGCCGTCGTTCGGAACTTTCGGGTGTCGTGGTAGCCGTGTGATCAAAGTTTTTGCGACGGAAGGTTAGGTGTGCCCGTAAGTGCTTCATCACCCCATCATAACAAAAGATATATGCTTTGTCATGTCCATTAGTGTGTATGTCTGTAGTGTTGAGGTGTCCCCATCAGTCCACCGCCTCACCACCACCACCACCACCACCACCACCACCACCACCACCACCACCACCACCACCACCACCACCACCACCACCACCACCACCACTACTGCCTCCATCACAGGAGTGAAGGAAGGAAGCAGCCACCAAAACCTCTTGATATGTGTGGTTAGTGTCTACCGTTTATCCTTTGCTGTGACAGAATCTTGCGTGCTCAAAAATACAAAGACTTTAGAACCTTACGGCTTATCCCACACAAGTTCAAATGTACTTAGTTGTTGCCAATTAATGGTGTGTCGCCTTAAATTCTGTAAGAGTTTTTACTGCCAGAGCAGTGATGTCGATTGACAAATTTAATTCCAGCTGTGACAGTTTGAATATTCTTATTTGTTAGAGATGGAAAGAGTTGTAGGACTGACGCTTACATAGTCTTTTGTCTTATGGTATACGTGTATATAGATATATGAAGGACTTTTGTGATATTCAGAAATTGACTGCCTTGAATCAAGCTTTTGTTGTAGTGTTGTCATGTGAGGAGGGAGGAGGGAGGAGGGTGACACGGACTAAGGATTCAGTTTGTGGTGGTCTGGTGCTTGTTTTTCTTTGATCATGATGGAATTGTTTATAATAATAATATATTTCTGTATTTATTTTTTGTGGTCAAGACTTGTAGAGCGGGCTGATGCAAGGCTGCCTGTGCTTGTAGCCCGGGAGGGTGGGCGTGAGAGGGTCATCGCCATGTAGACGCCAGACAAGGTTATCAATGGTTCTGGCCTGCACTCTTAAATCCTTTGCCTTGACAGACTAGGGGGATCCAGCCTCAGTCATCGGGGATTTACTAAGCAGGCCTGAAAGTTGCGAGTATTCTACCATGACGAGCAAATTAATTACAGGCGGGAGAAATTATTGGCGAGTGTAAAAATAATTGTTCTACTTGTGAGTGGCGAGTGAGGCGGCCCTTCCCGAGGCAGCCTGGCACCTCCCCTCTCTGGCTGTCCCTGGCTGTCTGTCTGAGTGTGTATCTCTCTCTCTCTCTCTCTCTCCTCTCCTCTCTCTCCTCTCCTCTCTCTCTCTCTCTCTCTCTCTCTCTCTCTCTCTCTCTCTCTCTCTCTCTCTCTCTCTCTCTCTCTCTCTCTCTCTCTCTCTCTCTCTCTCTCTCTCTCTCTCTCTCTCTCTCTCTCTCTCTCTCTCTCTCTCTCTCTCTCTCTCTCTCTCTCTCTCTCTCTCTTTTCCATGCTTCCATCACTATTTCTATCTATACATCTTCCTCATTCTCTTCACTCTTTCTTAAATTCCTATCTGTCTACTTTGTACGAGCTTGGCACCTCCCACGGGCCTCCAAAGCCCCCCCCCCCCCCCCCCCCTTGCACGGCCTCATCCCCCCACCACGTATCTAGTGGGTGTCCAATGGAAGTATCTGGGCTGGTAAATTTTGTAAAGTACTCGCCAGTGGCTCGTAAGATAAATTGTACACTTTGAGGCCTGCTAAGTGATCATCCCAAGGCAACAATTCAGTCTCTTAAATTTGACGGAAAACAGAGCCCGGTGTGACGCCGGTGTGCTTGGCTTCCCCGTGGCGCTGGGTGTGTTGTCGTCCCCGCGTCACGCTGTATTCAGTTCTCCGCTTCAAGGTGTCGTGGGAACAGGAGGGCAGCTTGAACGGGCTAATAAAACTGTTCGAAAAATCATCATGAATATACAAAAATGTGCTCACTTTTCAGCAATTACGTTAAGGTTATGTCGATGTTCTGCTCACCTGCATGGAAATTATCACTTAATTTGGGCTTTCTTTGTTATATAAAAAAAAATCTAAGTCTTATAACCATAAATACTCTAGTTTTGTAGTAGGTGATTGAGAAAACTGTCGTGCTCTAGACCGCTTTGTTGTGACTGGTGTTCACTGTTCCTCGAGTTCTGATATTCACCCGTGTACTGAAGCCAAGTGAATCTAAAATTATGAGGCATTTCCTGAGAGTAAGGAATATATTCTTACATTGGTAGTTGTTAGTGTTGCTTCGCTGTCTGTTCCCCCGTCAGTACAGGATGCTGGTGGGAAGACTCGGCTTAACAAACGGTGAATTTACACACGAACACCGAACCTCCTTTGGTGGACAAACTATTTTTTTCGGGTGAGTTTTGATGCGTTTTGAATTAATCTGGTAACTGTTTGTGTCGCAAATCACTCTTTCTTTCTTTCTTTCTTTCTTTCTTTCTTTCTTTCTTTCTTTCTTTCTTTCTTTCTTTCTTTCTTTTTTTTTTTTTTTTTTTTATTAGTTTTTTTTGTGTGTAGCAACAAAAATGACAGAAAACAAATTAAACCTAACCGAACCTTTCTTACTCTTTCTTTCTTTCTTTCTTTCTTTTTTCTTTTTTTTTTCTTTTCTTTTTTTTTATTATTTTTTTTTTTTTGTGATTAGCAAAAAAAATGACAAAAAACAAATTAAACCTAACCGAACCTATACCTAACCTTTACTTAACCTAACCTAACCTAACCTTTACTAAAAAATATTAAGAATTATTTTTGCGACAGAAACGGTCGGTTAGCAGATTAATTCAAAACACATAAAACTCACCAGAAAAAAATAGTTTCGTCCACCAAAGTGAATTCGGTGTTCATCTGGAATAATACCCAACAAATATCTATTCTAAAGACCTCCCAGCCACTGCCATGAAATTATTTTGTTTGTGTGTGTGCCGTGGATGCGTGCATACCTATACTGTGGGGTTTTTTACGAGGCGAAAAATCCCGACCCCTTGCTGCTTACTGACTGATATTTGATGCCAGGAGAAGGGAATACTACACTTCTTCTAAATTTCAGTTATATTTTATCATAGTTAACCATATCAGGTAAACAGAGGCATAATTTTAAGCATGAGACCTTAACCCCTTCACACCCAGATCTTTCCTTGGCTATATAAAATTGTATGTTGTCGAGCCATAAAATTACGAAAAGTCACTTAATATACCAAATTTGTTAGTCGACAAGAATACTAAACAGGTCATATCTATAAAATATTGCTTATATTCACAAAAAATCGTCTAATGGTACCAAATTACTATGGAAATTACGTTCTGGGTCTCAAGGGGTTAAGAAGAATGGAATTTTCGCCTCGTTAAAAAAAATTGCCTATAGTTTCCAAATGTGTTGAATGTTTTGGTCAGTCTTATGGCTCCTGTTGTTGGCCTCATGGATGTATTATTTTTTTGTAACCATTCCATATCTAGTTGTTACTTTAGTGCAAGACAAAACCGTAACCCTGGCTGGAGACTCGCCCGGCCGCCACAGATGTTAGGTCGTCCCAGCAGAAGTGCCCTTGAAAATTTTTTGGTGTGATTGTTCATATGTTTGTGATGTAGAGAGTACCGAGGGAATCTCCATGTTGCGTACAGGTGGGTTCAGGATGCCGCTTGTCTCCTCCGGTAATTTAAAAGATAAGCACACAACCAAAAGCAGTTCCTTCCCAAGTTTGCAGCCTGAATGAGAAGATACACAGATAGCAGTTTTTTTTTTTTTGTTTTTTTTTTTTTTTTTTTTTTTTTTTTTTTTTTTTTTTTGAATGAGAAGATACACAGATAGCAGTTTTTTTTTTTTTTTTTTTTTTTTTTTTTTTTTTTTTTTTTTTTTTTTTTTTTTTTTTTTTTTTTTTTTAATAAGATACACAGATAGCAGTTTTTTTTTTTTTTTTTTTTTTTTTTTTTTTTTTTTTTTTTCCCAACTTAACCTCCTTAATTTAACCCCCTTCCTCCAACAAATCCACATCCTACATCTGATCTAACCATCCTGCTGTAACATTCCATTCTTTCCCCTTCCCTCATCGTTTCACTATTTTTCTCCAACCCCTCCCCTTTGCCATAGTGCCATATGACCTCTAATGTCTGGCACATTTCCCCTTTTTTGGCATTAAATCAATCAATCTTGTGTCTCCTTGTCTAACGTTCCTATCGTAAACACTCGGAAATGTTTGTGTGGAGAGTGAGCGGCATCCTGAAAACACATCTGGATTTTTTTGTTGTACTGTTTGTAGCGTCGGATAATCCACATCAAAAGCCACGGTGTCAGTAGCGGAGAGTCCCAAGCCGCCGTGAGCCGCCCTCGTACAAAGCCCACGGGGAAGGGACGTCTGCCTGAACCTTAACTCAAAGTCAAATTCAATTCATAGGTTGCAGCCGAACCTTGCAAGACTGTATTCACTCACATGGGACCAAAAAAGCCGACTGCTAAAACCTCCCCGCTGGCAACCGAGTGTAATCCGTAGTGCTCGGCGGGACTCACCGGCTGCTCTGCTCTCACAATTAGGTGTAACTTCTCAGGTTTTCAGCCACATTTGTATTTATTGTGAAATTCTGAAGGGATTAGAAAAAGGTATAAAAGTGTTTCCAAAAGGTGTATTTTATTGTAATCGCTTCAGTCGGCATGTAACACTGCTAGTAGGCTGATAACTATACAATGTTGACGTTTTTTATTGTGCTAATGTCAGGTACTACATAGTTACAAAATTTAGGTCTGCCTCTGAGTGCTGCCTCGTGTGTGGGGTCGTCACGGCAGCGATACACTGAGCGGACGTGTCTGTCTGGCAAATGAAGTACAAGATGTGCTCAACATCATTTGCAGCTTTTATTAAAGGCTGAGAGCACAGAAGTCTTACATATAACTGAATCATAATCTCAATTGTCTTTCATATAAAAATGTACCATCAGCTTTAATAAATGTTTTGGCCCTGTGAGGAAGGCTAGAGATGCCAGGAGGAGGAGGAGGCGGCCCGCTAGTGTCGTTGTGAGGACAGTCTGCAGCCGAGAGAGTGAGCTAGCGAGTGTGTGCTGCCTTGAACAGTGTCCCACCCACAATCCCATTATGGTGTTCCGGTGTTGTGAGGTTCTACTGTGTGTCCAATGTGATAATGCTTACACTTACTACTCCTCTGTGTGCCATGTTACACCACCACTCATGACACAGAACTTAGGTGATCTTTGTTTCTCTTATTTAATGTTTGTAAATAGGGAAGTGTATGAGAGCATGAACCTAGATATGCAATGATCATTACTATTTTGTTCTTCATGTAGCACTGATCTGCATCACTTGCCAAAGTTTATGAGAGAATGAAAGCGTACAAATGAGATTTTTATTTTCTCTCATGCTGATCTAGTGTCTTGGGGAGAAGCGAGGGGCCGCGTGCCAGAGCTTGGGTGTCGTCACACTGACTCGGGAGTCTTGCTCTCGGCTGGTGGTTGAGGAGAGGTCAGAGGAGAGGTCATTCTGGACTTGCTTCAGGGAACTTCCTAATTCTTGTTTGATTTCTTCAATCAGTCCCTGTAGTGTCTCAGGAAATGTTTGAGTGTGTTGGACACAGTTTGTGAGTGTGGTAAGTTGTGTGCCCGGGATTCCCCTCAGAAGAGTACATCAATGTTCCTCATAGTAAGAAGTATTGCATCCTTCCCTTTCAGAATACAATGCCTTTGCACACCCTTGCTATGTATTTATAGTGTAGCTCATTGTACTAAGATCAGTTGCATTTTCAATCAAATTTTCTAGTATGTAGTGAGAAAACAAGGGAAGAGATCTTGCCAGCATGTTTTTTTCACGGAGGCTTTTGTTCTTAGTGGAATTAGCGGCTGTTTGTGATTTTTGGCTTTTATCTAGAAGGTGAAGCTGTTTGAGAATGTGAAGACTGTAGTCTGGTGAGTTATGTGTTTTATATATTGGCGGGATATTTGCCTGTGTTCGCCCAAACTGAACTAAATTGTATATATATAAGATGAATCTTAATACTTTATTAGTGTACAGAATTGGATAATATTCCAAATATACAATGATTTTTTATTTGCCTGTGGAGAAATTTTGATTATTATTAGACGATTTGAGGCCCCCAGTCCGCCCCGCTGCTGCCCCGCCCCTCCCCTCCCTAACCCCCCCCGCCCTTACCCAACCCCCACGCACCGACCTTGCCACCGGGTATCACTCGGGGTTTTTTTTTTTTTTTTTTTTTTTTTTTTTTTTACCCCCAATGGCTTGAGCCATGTCTCTGCCTTGGAGGAAGGTGGCCAGTGTGATCCCCAAGGTCTGTCCACACCCCTGCCGCGTTGCTGGCCGCCCAACACTGGCCCACAGCCCCACCCAGCCCTCCCCCCTGGTGCATGGTACCATTATTACCCTCGCAGACTACATATATAATATATATATATATATATAATTTTTTTTTTTTTTTTTTTTTTTTTTTGTCTCTACATCTTGGTGTATAGCGCCTTTAGGCAGTGACCTCCAGGGGTGGGATGGTAGGCCCTGGAGGCTCACTTGAGGGTTGTGATGGTTGGCCTTCGCCCGTGGTGGCGCAGGCTGGATTGTTATAGTGACGCCTGTGATTAGAGGCTCATGCCGCCCCCCTGTGTCCTCCCATGCACTCGCAATCGAAGGTAAAGTTAATGGGCAGCATGTGGGTGTTCTTAGGCCACTAGGCGGTACATAAATATTTTAAGTGGATTTATGGGTCTCACTCGGGTCTTCGAGAAATATATATATATATATATATATATATATATACACCAATATATATCAATATATATATTACACATAGTTTTTGTGAGTGTACGGTTCTGTAAGGGATAGGGTTT
Source organism: Chionoecetes opilio (assembly GCA_016584305.1). Classification (NCBI taxonomy): domain Eukaryota; kingdom Metazoa; phylum Arthropoda; class Malacostraca; order Decapoda; family Majidae; genus Chionoecetes; species Chionoecetes opilio. The sequence goes on from JACEEZ010000294.1 coordinate 143,018, forward strand.
TTTTTGCCACACATTTGGAGACTTATGAAGTGAAGTGGTTGGCAACACTGCTACAGTGTGCCTTCTGTTGTGAGTGAGCGCACGTTATCGATGGAGTCTCTGCCGTAAGTGTCATTAGCGGTAAGTATGTGATTCCTCTATACGTTAATGACCTGCAGTGGCGTGTCGTGAACCCCAGCAGGCCTCGGGTAGCGTCAGGGTGGCGTGATACAATACAGGATTCACGGAAAGTCCCTTCACCAACAGTCTTGTCTGTTCACGGTTTGAAGACGCTAAAATGAAGCCTTATTTTGAGGTCATTTAAACATGTATGGCGTGCCACGAAGCCTTGCATGCCTCAGGGCTCTTTGAGGGGTAATATATTGCTATGACAAGTAACTGACTCCAACAGAAGCAAATACTGTACACTGATATAAGTCTTGTTGCCTGCCAGGGTTAAAGTAGGCTGTGATGCGCGTATACAAACAAACCCGTGAACCCAACAAGGTAGTTAAGCAGCTAACCACCGACAACAAGAAGCAGTTAGCATGTGAACTTGTATGCTCATGGCTTCGTAACACCGCCAATCATGAATTTAATCATTTATTATTAAGAAAATTTATTTACTATCCTACATTTTCACATTCTGATGCACACTATTACATTGCCTTACTATACCTATACGTGGAGAAGCACCAACTTTTTTTTCCTCAAACTATATATTATTTCTTTTTGTGAAACGATGAGAGAGAGAGAGAGACAGACGGACAGAAAGAGAGATTCCTGTTAAAGTCAAGTCAAAGATAGTTTTCAGTAGTCCAGCTGAAGCTCCTGACTGTAAAACTTATAAGAATACAACAATAAAGTAGAAAAGAGAGAGAGAGAGAGTGGGGATGGAGACTGCAGGCCGGTCTCATCGAATCCTTTATTCTTCATCAGATGAGGATTCAGATTCGCTGGAGCTCGACTCTGCCTCCTCCTCGCCCTCCTTCCTGCAAGCAACCATGACATCGGCGTTATAGCAGCGAGTGTGGCCTTGAGGGGGTGTGAGTACATCTATTCTTTTTACATTTCTGCCTCACTTCCAACTCTCTTTCTTTCTCTCTTTCTTTATATCTTCCTTCCTTTCTTCTCTCTCTCCTGTGATATCGCTTCCCCTCCTTTATTTGCATATTTGGTTATTCTCGCATTTCTTCTTTACTTTCCTTTCTCCTTCTCCCGATCCCCATCCATGAATTTATCCAGCCTCCTTTTAAAGCTCTCTAATGACTCCGCACTAACTACCTGTCTACTGAGCCCATTCCAATAATTTACCACCCTATTTGTGAACCTGTTTTTCCCTATTTTGTTTATAAATCTACGCTAAAACATACGCAGACACACACACATGCACGCACCTCTGTTTAGGCAAGTCCCACACCCTGAGCGTGGTGTCGGTGGAGCCGGTGTAGAGGTGTTGGCCTTGGATGTGCATGCAGGTGACGGCGATCTGGTGGCCCTTGTACACCGCGACCTCCTCCTGCGTGGCGGCGTGGAGGGCGCGGGTGGTGGTGTCCCCGCTGGCCACGAACACTGCATGGGAGAGGGAGTGTGGTGTTAATGGTGGTGGTGGTGTAGTAGTTATAGTAGTGGTGGTATAGTTATAGTTATAGTGGTGGTGCCGTGGTGGTGGTGTCGCCGCTGGCCATGGGAGAGGGAGTGTGGTGTTAGTGGTGATGGTGGTGTAGTAGTTATAGTATACACTAAACCCTTCATGTTCGCGGGCTTAAGGCTCGCGGATTTGATTACTCGCGGGTTTTCAACCCCCCCCCCCCCCTTTTTTATTTTTTTTTTATTTTTTTTTTTTATTTATTATTATTATTATTATTATTATTTTTTTATTTTTTTTTTACTCCCTCCCAATTGCTTGCTCTCTACAGGGGCCTTATCCGCCCATGTATGGAGTATGTCTCACATGTTTGGGGAGGATCCACTCCTACAGCTCTCCTAAACAGGGTTGAGTCAAAAGCTTTTTGTCTCATCAACTCCTCTCCTCTGACTGACTGTCTTCAATCTTTAAATCACCGCCGCAATGTTGCTTCTCTTGCTCTCTTCTACCGTTACTTTCATGCTCACTGCTCTTCTGAACTTGCTAACTGCATGCCTCCCCCCCTCCCACGGCCTCGCTGCACAAGACTTTCTACTCATTCTCATCCCTATTCTGTCCATCTTCCTAATGCAAGAGTTAATCAGTATCTTTACTCTTTCATCCCTTTCACTGGTAAACTCTGGAACTCTCTTCCTGTTTATATTTTTCCACTTTCCTATGACTTAAATCTTTTCAAAAGAAGAGTAACAAGACACCTCCCGAACTAAATTGGCCTACACCTCTGTTTTTATTTTATTCTCTGACTGTCTTCTTTATAGGGACTGCCAACTAAGCGGGCTTTGTGTTACCCATTTTTGTTGTGCCCTTGGCCAGTTCCTTGTGATGTAAAAAAAAAAAAAAAAAAAAAAAAAAAAAAAAAAAAAAAAAAAAAAAAAAAAAAAAAAAAAAAAAAAAAAAAAAAAGGGTAAATGAATGACTAATGTCATGCTCGCGGATTTACGCTAATCGCGGGTGTCTCTGTTCCCTAACCCCCGCGAACATGAAGGGTTTATTGTATTTATAGTTATAGTGGTGGTGCCGTGGTGGTGGTGTCGCCATGGGAGAGGGAGTGTGGTGTTAGGGATGAATGTTAGGGGTGTTAGGTTAGTATTCGTTAGTTAGTATTTAGTTAGTTCGTTAGTATTATTAGCTAGTTAGTATTAGTTAGGTTAGGGTGTTAGGGAGGATGTGTGGAGTGGTGGTGGTGGTGGTCAAAGCCTTTAGAATTACGCCTAATTCTAAAAGCTTTGGTGGTGGTGCCGTGGTGGTGGTGAAGAGTGAGTAAATAAAAATGAAAATAAGAAAAAATCGAAGAAAAAAAAATATGGTTAGTAATAATGATGGAGTTTGGTGATCATTTTTTATTATATTGATGGTTTTGCTGCTTTTGTTGTTGGTGGCGGTGGTGGTGGTGATTGTTTTTTTTATGGTTATTGCTATTGTTGTAGTGTTACAGTTGTAGGGTTTTCGTTGTATAGGGGCACCGCGGCGAGAATAATCACTTCTTATACCTTACAAGTCGAACCCTAAACTGAAGGAAAACTAGCGCTGTTATAAAAGTACCGCAGCGGAACGTACCTCCCACTCCAGACAAAAGCAAGCTGAATAATAGATACAAACGTCGAACACACATTAAATCGAGCTTGATATACATATTTTTAACTTACATAGGCCGTTGTGTAGCCTAATAGCGTTGACAGTGTTGGTAGCGGCCTTGAGACATCGTATAGAGTTCACAGTGAGGGCAGTGTTGTGGCCGAGCTTGGGGGCGTCGCGCGAGGAGAGAGCCCACACGCGCACCGTCCCGTCCCCGTCCCCCGTGTAGAGCAGCTTGTTGAGTACCAGGAGGGAGGTGATGTGGTTCTTGTGGCCCTCGAATACCTGTGTGAAAGAGAGAGAGAGAGGAGGTTACGTAAGCAAGGCAATTTGACAAGTGAGGAAAGAAAGTTGGAAAAGAGGATAAAACCGGAAGAAAAGTAAGAAAATTAAGAGAGAGAGAGAGAGAGAGAGAGAGAGAGAGAGAGAGAGAGAGAGAGAGAGAGAGAGAGAGAGAGCAAGTAAGCGTAAGCAAGGCAATGACAAGTGAGAAAAGAGAGGCGATGGAGGAAAGGATGTTGGAAAAGAAGATAAAACCGGAAGAAAAGAGAGAGAGAGAGAGAGAGAGAGAATCATAAACAAAAACGAGAACGTGATTTTTTTTTCTTCATATAAATCTCAGAGGACTGGACAAAGGCGAGAAAACAGTAACAAAAAGCTCGCTATCTGCCAGTCCCTATAAAGAAAACAGCAAGAGATTAAAGCAAAAAACTGAGAGACGGAGAAAATATGAATGAATTGTAGTAGATAGGGGAGATCGCGGGGCAGGTTGCATGGAGGGTAGGTTGCATCATTGCCTCTAACTCGCATGTTATCACACGTACATCGTCTTAATACTACTACTACTACTACTACTACTACTACTACTACTACTACTACTACTACTACTATAAACTACTACTACTACTACAACTACAACAATAATAATAATAAAAAAAAGTTAATGCGAGTTAGAGGCAATGATGCAACCTACCCTCGATGCAACCTGCCCCGCTCTCCCCTATCATGTAAGAAAGGGCATAAAAGTAAGAAATAAGAAAGAAAAGAATTAAAGATAGTAAGAAATAGATGAGAAAACAAGAACGCTATCAAAACAGACACCTAAAATAATACAACTAAAGGACCCAACCCTCCCGTGGTATCGAACCCCGACACACTCACCCTGAAGTTGACGGCGGTGTCGATGTGCCAGCTGCGGATGGTGTGGTCCGCGCTGCCCGTGTAGAGGAGGCGCGCGTCATGGTCCGTCACCAGGGCCACCACGCACCCACTGTGGCCCCGGAACACCTGAGGGCACGGCCAGTAGTAGTGCCAAAAAAAACCCGCTTAACCCCTTGAGGCCCAGAACGTAATTTCCATTGTAATTTGGGTACCATTAGACGATTTTTAGTGGCTATCAGCAATATTTTATAGCTATGACCTGTTTAGTATCCTTGTCCACTAACTAATTTGGTATATTCAGTTACTTTTCGTAATTTTATGGCTCGACAACATACACTTTTCTATAGCAAAGGAAAGATCTGAGCGTGAAGGGGTTAGGGCCACAATACCACAAATGCATAAGTACCATAGACCATAGTACTTAAGGGTCATAGTGCCACCAAGAGGTCACACATAAGGGGTCACAGTGCCACCAAGAGGTCACATATAAAAGGTCACCTGAAGACAAGCGCCGGATACGAAGTCCCAGGAACGCGCGGTGCAGTCGAGGCCTCCCGTCACGATGAGGTCGCCGTAGCCCACCACACTCGTGCCCTCCGCGCCTCTGTCCACCATCAGGGAGTACACGCCGGCCTCGTGACCCTGTACACACACACACACACACACACACACACACACACACGAAAACAGGAGTTAGATTTGTTTCTTTTTGATGATACATGTTTTATTATGTGTTTGGTTGTCTACTTACACACACACACACACACACACACACACACACACACACACACACACACACACACACACACACACACACACACACACACACACACACACACACACACACACACACACACACACACACACACACACACACACACACCTCAAAGGTCCTGATACACGCCTTCTCCTCCGACACGCCCTTTAGCTCCTCGTCCGTCACGCGCCACGCCCTCGCTGTCTTGTCCTTGGAGGTGCTCAGGACGTACTCGCCCGTACACAGGACGCGAGAGATTCTAGACGTGTGCCCTGAGCAGAGAGAGAGAGAGAGAGAGAGAGAGAGAGAGAGAGAGAGAGAGAGAGACTACATATATTTTTTTATCTTCATCTCTCCCCCTTTTTTCAATGCGACCGTGTAATTAGTTAGATAGATGACATGGATTCCAAGTTTATCAAAGAAAATATTATAATGAAGAACTCCTAACGTTTGTATTCTTAGTCAGATGTGGCGTGGGAACAGATGTTGGACAGTTGTGACATTAGACAGGTGTGCGGTGATGACAGATGTGGCATTAGACAGGTGTTGGCATTAGACAGGTGTGGCGTGGGGACAGGTGTTGGATAGATGTGGCATTAGACAGGTGTGGCGTGTACCTGTGTAGGTGAAGAGACAGTCGCAGGTGATGGTGTCCCACTTCCTGAGGGTGGCGTCGTCGGAGCCCGTCAGTATGAAGGTGTCGTGGACGGCGACGCACGTGATGTAGCTCGTGTGGCCTCTAGACGAAGGAGGAGGAACGGGGAGAGGGACATTGGTACACACACACACACACGCACACGCACACAAACACACACACACACACACACACACACACACACACACACACACACACACACACACACGTACACGCACACGCACACGCACACACACGCACACACACACGCACACGCACATAAGGATCTACGTTTTCGCCTTAGTCCATTTTAGTACATTAGACCGCATTAATTAAGAACATAAGAAAATAAGGAAGCTACAAGAGGCTGTGAGACATAAGAATATAAGAAAATAAGGAAGCTACAAGAGGCCGTGAGACCTACACGTGGTAGTTCCTGTATCAGACATTTCCTGATTAGTCACACATGTACGTAGTCACACACACTCACCGCATAATTCCAATACACTCTGTCTCCGTCCCCCCGATCGCCCACAGCCTCGCCGTGTGGTCGTCGGAGCCCGTCACCAGAAGAGAGCCGTCCTCAGAGGCCGCCATGCAGTTGATGGCCTTGTCGTGATCGCAGAGAGTCTCCCGCGGGAACTTAAGTGCGTTTTTACTCGTCACACACCCCATTGTGATTGTCTGAAGGGTTGTACTGGTGGAGTTGTGGACGAAGAGGTGGACGAGGGGTTGTATGGGCGCCTGAGAGGTTGTACTGGTGGGGTTGTGGACGAAGAGGTGGACCAGGGGTTGTATGGGCGCCTGAGGGGTTGTACTGGTGGTGTTGTGGACGAGGAGGTGGACGAGGGGTTGTATGCGAGTTTTGGGTGGGGAGAAGGTGTACCAGACCTCTTACTGGGGTTGTGAGGAGGTAGACGAGGGGCTGTATTCGAGGTTTTAATGGGGGAGAAGGGGTACCGGGCCTCTTACTGGGGTTGTGTGTGTGGTGGGGAGGTTATGAGAGGTTTCTAGGGTTGTATGGATGATGGAATGGGTTAGGGAGCACTGGTGGGGTTCTTGTTGGAGGGGTGAGGTTACGTGGGATTTACGAGGGGTTTTGATGGGTTTTTGTTAAGGGAGGGGAGCGTGGTGGCGGCGGTGAGGGTTGAGGTGCAAGTGGTGATGTGATGAGGTGAGGGGTTGGGTTGAGTTGGGGGGTTGTAGGGGGGGGGGTTGTGTGGTAGTCGATTGTTTCTGTGGTAGCCGCGTTTCGTTTCCATAGAAGTGTGTGTGTGTGTGTGTGTGTGTGTGTGTGTGTGTGTGTGTGTGTGTGTGTGTGTGCGCGTGTGTGTGTGTGTGTGTGTGTGTGTGTGTGTGTGTGTGTGTGTGTGTGTGTGTTGATATGCTGGTATAGTGTGGCGAGTCAGAACATTGATATTTCACCTCAGCCACACCGCTTTATGTTATCTTACATCATCAATTTCGAGATTAAATGCAAGTCAGATCTGCAATTATCCGTATATATGTGTCGACATAAGAATAACGTCAATTTATTACGTTTTATTACAGGAACTACCACGTGTAGGTCTCGCGGCCTCTTGTACCTTCCTTATTTTCTTATGTTCTTATCTGTGTCGCGCTCGTTAACATACACCATCGAGGGTTTTATGTGTGTATAAGGTAATGTCCGTACAAGATGACGTGACAGACAAACCTACTCATGGGAAAGGCAAGATCTATACACTTTTAAATAGATAGATAGATAGATAGTATGTCTCTTAACCCCTTCACGCCCAGATCTTTCCTTTGCTATAAAAAAGTGCGTTGTCAAGCCATAAAATTACTAAAAGTAACTTAATATACCAAATTAGTTAGTCGCCAAGGATACTAAACAGGTCATATCTATAAAATATTGCTTATACTCACTAAAAATCGTCTAATGGTACCCAAATTACAAAGGAAATTACGTTCTGGGCGTCAAGGTGTTAAATAGATAAATAGATAGATAGATGTTATGTCTATTAATCTTGGGTAAAGGCCTCCCACACGACGCTGTGTTTATATCTACTAGTAATGTGACGTCAAGGCTTGAAGAGCACCTCAGCCCTCCGTCTCCCCGGTCGATGAGTCCCCGCCGTGAAGAGCGTCACTACAAAGTATACGGCCTAAGAATAAAAAAAAAGTGTATTGGCAAAAAATTGGTAATAAGAATTTTTTAAGTTTGTATTGGCAAAAAATATCGTAATTTAGGAATTTAAAAAAGTTTGTAATGGAAAAAATGTGGTAATAAGAATTTTTAAAGTTTGTATTGGCAAAAAATGTGGTAATAAGAATTTTTTTTAAAGTTTGTATTGGAAAAAAATGTGGTCTAGGGCGACGCTGAGCCCTTCTTTCGGTTGACTTTATTTTGTCAATATACGCGTGTAAAGGAATGTAGAAAAGAAAATTAATGTCGTTATATTATATATTATAATTAGCTATTATAGTTATGTATACATCAGTGTATGGCTAGGGCTATGTAGGTATCTTATGCATGGTTATGGTGATGTATGGTGTGTGAAGTGTAGCTATACCACTCCCCTAGCCGTATACTGACGACACTACTCCAGGGGCACGAGCACACACACACACACACCACACACACACACCACACACACACAGGCTAAGGGTAGGGGCAGTGGGGGTGGCGGGGTGACAGGTGGGGGGAAGGGGGTGGGGCCGCGCGTCATGGCTCAAGGGTGACGTGGGGTCCTCATCGCTGCCCTCCAGGTACTTGTCAAGCTCAAGGTCAAGCTCGAGGTCAAGGTCGCGAAGGGCTGTGTTGTCGAGGCGAGAGGCGGTGATCTCCTCGCTTGGTGATGGTGGTGGTGATGGTGGTGGATTTTATTATCATTAATTACTATTGTTATTGTCATTATTTGCATCATTATAATTATTATCACTATCATTATTATTATTATTATTATTATTGCTATTATCATTATCATAAGTAGTGTATAAGTAGTAGAAGTGCCATTACTGCTATCATTATACTACAATTTTTTTTTTTTTTTTTTTTTTTATACATCTATGCCTATAGCGCGTGTAGGCAGTGACCTCCAGAGGTGGGATGGTAGGCCCTGGAGGCTCACTTGAGGGCTGTGATGGTTGGCCCTCACCCGTGGTGGCGTATATATAGGCATGATTGTTATAGTGACGCCTGTGATTAGAGGCTCATGCCGCCCCCCTGTGTCCTCCGATGCACTGGCAATCCAAGGCAGAGTTAATGGGCAGCATGCGGGTGTTCTTAGGCCACTCGACGGTGCAGAAAGATTTTAAGTAAGTAAGTAACTACTACCATTACTTTTACTACTACTACTATTACTACTACTACTCTATCCCACCTTCTACACCCCCTCCCTCACCTTATCCCCGCCGCGTCCCACACCCGGATGGCGCCGTCGCTGCTCGTGGTGTACAGGCGCCCACCACTCACCACCACATGGTTCACGGCGGCTTCGTGCCCTCGGAACTCGCGCCGAAGTGACGTGCTCTTGGCGTCGAAGGCCCGCGCCAGGCTGTCCGTGTAGCCGACGAACACTGGTGATGAGTGGTGTTGAGTGATGATGATTAGTGGTAATTTGAAGTTATGGTTATTGATAGTTAATTATGGTGATGAGTGATGCGTAGTGGTGATGGTTATTGATGGTGGTGAGTAGCGGTGATGATTAGAAGTGAGTTATTGATGGTGATGAGTGCTGGTGGTGAGTGGTGGTGAGTAAAAGCGATGGGTGGTGGTGAATGATGGTGACTGGTGGTGTAGGCGTATTTAGTGATTGTGTGATGAAGGGAAGAGTGTTGGTGGTGATGAAGGGTGGTGATGAGTAGTGGTGAAGAATTTTGGTGATTAGAAGTGATTGTGAAGATGAAGTGAAATTTGGAGACACATACACATCACGACACCACCACACACACCACCACACCACCACCACCACCACCGCCACCATCACCACCACCACCCCCACCCACACCACCACCACACCGATCATACCACACCACACCACCACCACCACCACCCCCACCACCACCACCACCACCACCACCACCATCACCACCCCCACCCCCACCACCACCACCACCACCACCGCTATAACCAATATAAGGATACAAGGATAAAGCAATACCTCTATATTATCCTCTGTATAAATTTTGTTTGGGCATTAAATCAATCAATCAATCTATATCACCCTTGGCCGCCACTCACCCACGCCGCCCTTGAAGGCCACGCACACCACGCTGGCTTCTGCGTGGCTCGCCTTGTAGGTCCCCGTACAGTCGCCGAACTCCCGCACCCAACACTTGACGGTGGAGTCTGCGCTGCCAGTGTACAGGAGGCGGTTCACCACTTTCAGGCACGTGATGGCATCCTTGTGACCACTTAGAACCTGTCGGAAACATGTTCGTGACCACTTAGAACATGTCGGAAACGTTCGTGACCACTTAGAACCTGTCGGAAACATGTTCGTGACCCGTGAGATGTGACTAGACCATCTCAGCACCCGTACTGTACCCAGAGCTGGGCACTAAATACATTGAATGTATTTAAATACTATATACTAAATACATGGGAGAAATGTATATAAATACCAAATACTAAATACATTTTACGAATGTATTTAAATACTAAATACTAAATACATCAATTGTTGCATTTAAATACATTTGTAAATACATTTTAAATATACACACAAATGTTAACATGTATTCAGTAATTCCTGATTAACAATATAAAATGCTTAATAAATGATAAAGGATTCTTTCCTATTGTATATTTCCCTTTTTAGGGACGCCCTCTCGCCAGTTGCGGGGTTTATGACCAAATTAATTGATAAAAGAGTATTTTTTTTTTTTATTATGAGTATTTAAATACAATGTATTTAAATGCTCACTAAAGTATTCAAATACTGTATTTAAATACGTGAAAACCAATGTATTTATAAATTCAGTTCTAAATACACAAATGTATTTAAATACTACGTACCCGAAGTAACTTATATGATATAATGTATTAGTAACTTTATATATATATTAGTTACTTTGAGCTTCCGTACCTTGAGACTTCTGCCCGAGAGGATGTTCCACACGATGACCTGACAGTCATGGCTGCCCGTGTACAGGAACCGGCCGGCGGGGTCAGTCTCCATGCAGGTCACGGCTCCTGTATGCTTCCTGTACACCTGTAGGGGGGTGGGGGCAAACACGTCACGAACACGTTATATCAAGGACGAGTGATGATGTTACGGGCAGGTTATACTCGCTTGACGCCCAGATCTTTTCTTTGTGTGTGGGTTGTCACCGGGAGGCGACCGTAGTGTAACGGTAGCACGTCCGCCCGGCAAGTGGAAGGTCTCGGGTTCGATCCCCGAGCGGTGCCTGCCTTTTCGGTGAACCTCTAACACTTTGCTATATAAGATTGTCTGTTTTTAGCCATAAAATTACGAAAAGTAACTTAATATACCAAATTAGTTAGTGGAAGAGGATACTAAACAGGTCATATCTATAAAATAGATTGCTTATATACACTAAAAACTGTCTAATGGTACCCAAATTACAATGGAAATTACGTTCTGGGCCTCAAGGTTATCATCACTCGTCCTTTATATAACGTGTTCGTGACGTGTTTGCCCCCACCCCTCCTCTGCCCCCTCCTTTGCCCCCCCCCCTCCGCCCCACCTTGAGACAGATGCCCATGTCCAAGGACCAGCAGCGGGCCGTGGTGTCCATGCTGCCCGTGATCACCAAGTCCCCCGGGTTGATGTGAAGACCCTCCTCGTTAAGGACCCCCATATCCTCCCCCGGGATAAACACCACGGGGTACACGGCGCGCTGGTGACCCTGGGGAGGCGACGAAGGGGTGTGGTGGTGATGGTGGTGGTGGTGGTGGTGATAGTATGTACCATGAGGTATCGGTAGGTAGGATATATATGGCCACTCTCTCCTTGACCCCGTATATAAATATGGTAGACGCGTGACCTCAGCAGCAGGTCTCTCAGTCACCACCACCACCACCACGCACCTGCAGCACCCTGGGACACACTTCCTCGTCCGTCATGGTGTCGTCAGCCTCCTGCTGCCACACCCGCGCCGTCTTGTCGTAGGAGGTGGAGATGAGGAAATCAGCCGAGCACAGGAGCCGCTGAACCTGCTGCACGTGGCCTGGAGGAGTAGCAGCCATAGGCGTATATGAGCCGGGATGGGGGGGGGAGGGTGGGGGGGGATGCAGGCCCCCGCGATTTGGGCAAAAAAATAAATTTGCGGGCAGAGATGGCCCATATAGATTGCTATAGCCTGGCTATTCATGTGGCGGCCCGTGAGCCAAATCCAGCCCTGGAGTGATTTTTCATTGGTGTTTTTACACTCAGAAAAAGAAAAAAAAATATTATTAATTTATTAAAGTATTTACGAAACATAATTTTTTTCTTTCTCTAAAAAAGGACAGACAAAACTGTCCTGTTTTTGTTTTTGTTTGGGAAATAAAAAAAAAACCATTCAGCGAACAGAAGGCTAGAAAAAAATCAACACACACACACACACACACACACACACACACACACACACACACACACACACACACACACACACACACACACACACCTCTGTAGGTAAACAAGCAGTCTAGGGTGAAGAGATCCCACTTCCTGATGGTGGTGTCCACGCTGCCCGTGAAGACATAGTTCCCGCCCAGGGCCACACAGGTCACCCGCCCCTCGTGCCCCCTGTGTGTGTGTGTGTGTGTGTGTGTGTGTGTGTGTGTGTGTGTGTGAGAGAGAGAGACGGTTGTTATTAGGTTTTTTATGTGAGTTTGGGATAGAAAAACAACATGGAGGAGGAGGAGGAGGAAGGGAAAGACGACTTAAAGCACGAAAATGAATGGGAGGAAGAAGAGAAGGGGAAATGAGGAGGAGAAGGAGGAAGATAAGGGGAAATGAGTAGAAGGGGGGAGATGAGGAGAATTATAAATGAGAAGGAGGAACTGGAGGAAAAATGAGAACGGAAAGGAGGAAAAGATTTTATTTTATATCCCTTTTTTTTTTTTTTTTTTATAAATGTAATAGATGTAAATAAAGTTAAAAAAAAAAGAAGAAAAGAGAAGGGCAAGAAGGACGAGGAAGGCTATAGTATCAGAACACACACACACACACACACACACACACACACACACACACAACACACACACACACACACACACAACACACACACACACACACACACTCTTCCATCCCCACACACACACCCCTCCTTCCTCACTCCCACACACACACACACCTCCTTCCCCCCCCACACACACACAACACACACACACACACAACACACATAAGAACATAAGAACACATAAGAAAATAAAGAAGCTACAAGAGGCCGCGAGGCCTACACGTGGTAGTTCCTGTAAGCACACACACACACACACACTCCTCCCTCCCCACACACACACCCCTTCTTCCCCACTCCCACACACACACACACACACCTCCCTCCCCCCCAACACCCGCCCCCCACCACCCACCTCAACACCCCCAAACACTCCGGGGGCTCCGTCAGGGCGCTCCACATCATGGCGGTTTGGTCGTCGGAGCCCGTGACCAGGAGGGAGGTGTCTTCGGAGAGCACCAGGCAGTTGATACTTCCCTCGTGTTCCTGCAGCGTCTCCAGCAGGTAGCTCTCCTTGCCCTGCCCTTGCTGCACCTGCCCCTGCCCCCTATAGTACACAGACCCCCGCCCTTGCTGCTGCCTGTGCCCATAGCTGCGTGTGTGGGTGGGAAAGGAAGGAAGAGAGAAAGTAAATATACGGGAATCTAAGACGCATGGAGGGAAAAGAATGGAAATGAGAGTAAATGGTGTGTGTGTGTGTGTGTGTGTGTGAAAGGAAGGAAGAGAGAAAGTTCGAAAATCTAAGACGTATGGAGAAAAAAATTATTCCCACCAGTTGTTTTTTTCTTTCAGTTTTCGATTTCGAGGAACTTTTTTTTTTCTCTCTCTCTCTCTTCGTCCGCGGCACTATTCTCTTTTCCTTGGTCCTGTAATTCCCTACCAATCCTTTCCTTGTATCTTTTGTTGTGTCTTCTTCATAATTATCTCCTCTTCCTCTTTCCAAACCGTTCTTTTTCACATACTCTTTTCCTTTTTCTCTTTTCCGTTTACTTTATTTTCCTTGTGACTTATTGTTTGATCGTTATATCCTCTTCCTTGTCGTTTCCTAAAATTTCCCTCGCCGTTTTACTTTTTCTTTTTCCTTTCCTTCCCCGGGTCGTCTTCTTCCTATCCAATGTGTCTCTCCGCTCCTCACCTCACCCTCCCTCACACACAACTGACTCACGTATGGAGATGTTTGTATTATCAGCTGTTTTGTGTTTCCTATCATCACCTAGACACCCTATTGATTAAGGAGGAGGAGGAGGGGGAGGAGGAGGAGGAGGAGGAATAAGACGAAGAGGAGAGTTAGAAAAGTAGAGTAAAGGAGTAGGAAGAAGAGGAAGAGGAGAGGTAGAAAAATAGAATAAAGGAGGAGAAGGAAGAGAAGAGGTAGAAGAGTAGAGGAGGAGGAGGAGGAGGAGGAGAGGAGGAGGAGAAAAGGTTCATAGACTTGAGTGAGATATTGATGTGGATATATTTTTGTGGTTGTGTGTGTGTGTGTGTGTGTTTGTGTGCTTTTTCTTTTCATCAAGCTGTGAGATCAATATGTGCGGGTTGTCACAACATGACCGTTTATAATCGTGTGTGTGTGTGTGTGTTTCAGGAGAGAGAGAGAGAGAGAGAGAGAGAGAGAGAGAGAGAGAGAGAGAGAGAGAGAGAGAGAGAGAGAGAATGATGATACATGGAATATAATGGCGCGGGTAAAGATAATGAGTGGAAAATATTAGGCAGAACTTGGCTCTTTCCGGCGGCCTTGATACTCACGTTTTCTTTATAATGATTCCTGCAACGTAATTAAAAAAAAAAAAAAACGTAAGTTTGTATAAGAAAAACATGAGGTGAAATAGGGTTTAGAATTGTAGTAATCAGAAAACTTGCTCCAGATTCGTGTTCCGCGTGACCACAAACCTCGGTGGACGAATTTTGGTGAGAATCTGAAATATCGAAATTTCCCCCAAAATCTACAGGACAAAATCTACTTGGACTTTAACAGATAATACGTTTTTTTTAATAACTCGAAAACAATGAGGGACGCGTAAATATAGTATTGAATAGTAAAGATGGATCAGGCAATGGTCTTTCTATTGAGCTACGTATGTAAAATCAAGTTGGAAGTTATGTAATCTAGAAAATTACACATTTGTCTGTTTGACTAAACATGTATTTTCTAGAAAAAATATAATAGATAATGTAATTCTTAACTTAACATCGGATATAACTTGTCAAGCTTAACAACTTAGCTTCTGTGCATTTTACCTCTGTTACGTAGTAAAGTGTCGGAAACGTGTTTGTGACCGGTCTTCAGCGGCCAGAAATCCACACCTCCTTTGCACCATTGCAGTTTCAGATACGAGGCGCCATGGCGGTGTGTGTAAAGAGACAGCTGAGGAGATAATTAGTGTAGCAGTGATAGAGTTTTTGAAGAGAATGTTGCAGGGGCGTATTTAGGATCTTGAAACATTGGGGGCTTATACACCTATAGCCCAGCCAAAAGATCTTAAATTTTTACAGGATAATTTTCAATTTATTTATGAGTATAATGAATATAAGAATATAAGAATATAAAAAAATGCACTTCGAAAATAATGAAAAAAAGGGTCCATTTCTCATAGACAACAACTTGTGGTGTGGCAGGGGTGTGAGGAGTTGGGAAGAGGTGAAGGAGGTGTTGGGGAGATTAGAGATGTAGGAGGAGGTGTTGGGGAGGGTTAGGTGAAGGTAGGGGTGTCTGCATTCTGCAGTGGAGTGGGAGGGTTAGAAATAGGTGATGGGGATGGTGGAAGGGGTGAGGGTGGAGTAATGAGATTTGGTGGATGTGGAAAAAGTAGGAGTAGTTTTTCTATACTATTTGTTTTGCTTTTACTAAGGGTATGTAAATATTATAGGAAAGAAAATCAGTTGTTGTGTATGAGAAATGGCCCGTTGTGTGCCATGAAGTACAGCCGTGCTATCGAGTTCAGGCTCAGCGCTGTTTGTTGACACCGGGCAGAGGGACGCACGCTGAGGGTTGTGGCGTTGTGGCGTTGTTAGGGCGGCAGTATGGAGGGCAAGCGTAAGGCAGAGTACATGGCGGTGGCGGTGCAGCCCAAGAAGCCCAGAAATGAAGTAGTGGTGCATGGCGGGGACAAAAACTCCGTGCAGGGTGTGAGTATTCATGCCTTCCCTCTCCCTTCCTGCTGTTCCTCCTCCCACTCCTCCTGTCTGGGGTTACATTACGGCTGGGTACATCCCTGTATGGGTGTCTTTAAAGTGTTTCTTAAAGGAAGTGCCTCTGATGTGACTGTTTGCCTGTACAGGGGGGGCCACCGCGCACCAGTGGCCTGCTGGGGCCCATCATGCAGCTGTCGGGCCACCAGGGGGACGTGCTGTGCGGCAAGTTCCACCCCGAGGGCGAGGTGCTGGCCACGGCGGGCATGGACAGGCAGATACGTGAGTAAAGACTGATGATAATAATAATACTGGGTAAATATGCAGTTTCAACCAATACTCCTTATTGACCAGTACTCTCCTGACATAACGGGGGACGCAGACCCCCCTGCTGGTTCACTAACCTAACCTGGTAATTGATTATGTAAGCTATTCTCACTGGGGGCCCCCCCAGACCCCCTTGAGTTATTTTTAATTTCCGACGGCTATTGCAGGGGTTAGAAATATTCCTTATGATGAGAACGAATCATTCAGAATGTTTAAAATCGCTGATTTACCAGACAAAACAGCTTAAGTAATATTTTTTTTTTTTTTTTTAATCACAAAGGACTGGCCAAGGGAAGAAAAAAGTAACAAAATGCCGCTGAGTTGGCAGTCCCTGTATAGAAGACAGTAAGAGAATAGAGAAAGCGTGGTGGGCCAATTTAGTTTAGCAGGTGTTTTGTTGCCTAATTGTGTAACCCTATTCCAATGTTCCAATGTTCAGACTTCTGGAAGGTGTACGGCGAGTGTGACAACTTTGCCGTGCTGCCGGGCCACACCAACGCCGTCACGGACCTCCACTTCTCCACCGACGGCACGGCGCTCTACACGGCCTCGGCGGACAAGACCGTGATGTGCTGGGACACCATGAGCGGCACCCGGGTCAAGAAGCTCAAGGGTGGGTGTGGGTGTAGTTGTTTATAGGATTCAATTAGGCTCGTTTTTCCCTTCTTTTGATGCAATTTCTTTTTTCTTTTTTTCTTGTGTGTGTGTGTGTGTTCTCAGCCTATCTATCTATCTGTATTTATCTATATCTAGCAACTGAAAGGAGACAATACAGATGAGTGTGTGTGTGTGTCTCTCTCTCTCTGCCTACCTATCTATCTATCATCGTCTTTCTGTTTAACGTCATATTTTCCTGTAATGTCCTATGAGGTTAGATGGTCGACGATACGCTTCCAACTGTCTCTATCCATTGCCTTAACCTCTTCAATGCCCAATGGTCCTACAACTAAGAAGAGATATTTTGACAAAGTTTCGCCCTGCTGAAGTAAATATCATGTCGTCTTTTTGTCATTTCGTCCCACTAAAGTAAAGATTTTGTCGTCTTTGTCGCTTCTCAGGTCACAGCAGCTTTGTCAACTGCGTGCACAGTGCTCGCCGGGGGCCGTGTTTGGTGGTGAGCGGCGGTGATGACTGCACGGTGTTGATCTGGGACGTGCGGAAGAAGAGACCCGCCACCACCCTGCAGAACACTTTCCAGGTAAGCACTCCTCGCCACTGTGTTGTTCCTTCTGGCTTTGTATCTCACTCCGTCATTCAAAAAAGCTGTAATAAGAATTTAAAAAAAGGTGTATTGGCAAAAAATGTCGTAATAAGAATTTTTTTAAGTTTGTATTGGCAAAAAATGTCGTAATAAGAATTTTTTTAAGTTTGTATTGGCAAAAAATGTCGTAATAAGAATTTTTTAAAGTTTGTATTGGCAAAAAATGTCGTAATAAGAATTTTTTAAAGTTTGTATTGGCGAAAAATGTCGTAATATGAATTTTAAAAGTTTGTATTGGCAAAAAATGTCGTAATAAGATTTTTTTTAAGTTTGTATTGGCAAAAAATGTACCGTAATTAGAAACTGTATAAAGTGTTTATTCTGACTTCTATACACAGCACTGTAAAAAATAGTGTTTGTAATTTATAGGTATGACATTAATTTCTCTTGGGTGTATAGAACAGGTATTGATGCAGACATTTTATTCACTGTTTCAGGTGACGGCTGTGACCTTCAATGACACTTCAGAACAGGTCATCTCAGGCGGTATTGACAATGACATGAAGGTGAGTCATGTCAGGTCATTGCACATAGTTTATTTTACTCATATTCTACCTGGAAAAGATCTGTCATGTTTTAGGAGAAATGATGATTGTAAACCCCTTGAGACTCAGAACGTAATTTCCATTGTAATTTGGGTACCATTAGACAATTTTGAGCGAATGTAAGTAATATTTTATAGATATGACCTGCTTAGTATCCTTGTCGACTAACTAATTTGGTATATTTAGTTACTTTTCATGATTTTATGGCTCGACAACATACAATTGTTTAAAGCAAAGGAAAGATCTGGGCGTGAAGGTGTTAAGTGGTAAAATAAATACAGTAAAACCTCTCATATTCGGACTAATTGGGCCAAGGAGTGGTCCGAGTAATGCAAGGATCCGAATAAGGGGGGGGGGGATATGTGGGTAAAAAAAAAAAAAAAACTAGGTATATATATATAGCTAGGAAATTTCGACCCCCTAAAAAAAAAGAAAAAAAAAGGAGGAGGTCCGAATAATGTCAAAGTCCGAATAATGAGGGTCCGAATACGAGAGGTTTTACTGTAATGCTTTGTGATATCTTCGTGAATGGGAGGAAAGTGTGTTGGAATAGTTAAATATAAGGATTGGAGTGTGCTAGAGTGCAGTGTTTGGACAGGGAGGCACAAGGAACTGGTGTCAAAGTAAGTATGAATTCAGTAAACCCTCTAAATCAAACCTGCATAATTCAAACTTTGGATAATTTGATCTGTTTCAGGCGAGTTCAAATTTTTCAATAACTTTCCGTAATTCGAGCAAGTATGAATTATCCTTTGGAATATCCTCGCGGGGCCTCTTGTAGCTTCCTTATTTTCTTATGTTCTTATGTTCTTCTTATGTTCTTATGTTCTTCTTATGTTCTTATGTTCTTATGTTCTTCTTATGTTCTTATGTTCTTCTTATGTTCTATGTTTTCTTTTTACTTACCTTTGTGTTTATCTTTCCCTGCGTGCCGTAAGGTGTGGGATCTACGTAAGAACGGGCTGCTGTACCGTATGCGAGGCCACAACGACACCGTGACGGGCCTGAGTCTGTCCCCCGACGGCTCCTACGTGCTGTCCAACGCCATGGACAACACCGTCAGGATCTGGGACGTGCGGCCGTTTGCACCTCAGGAACGCTGCGTCAAGATCTTCCAGGGGCACCAACACAACTTTGAGAATGTACGTGTGTGTGTGTGTTTGCCTACCTGATTGTATTGACTTTATTGTAGTTGAGAATGTACGTGTGTGTGTGTGTGTGCTTGCCTACCTGATTGTATTGACTTTATTGTAGTTGAGAATGTACGTGTGTGTGTGTGTGTGTTTGCCTACCTGATTGTATTGACTTTATTGTAGTTGAGAATGTACGTGTGTGTGTGTGTGTTTGCCTACCTGATTGTATTGACTTTATTGTAGTTGAGAATGTACGTGTGTGTGTGTGTGTGTGTGTTTGCCTACCTGATTGTATTGACTTTATTGTAGTTGAGAATGTACGTGTGTGTGTGTGTGTGTGTTTGCCTACCTGATTGTATTGACTTTATTGTAGTTGAGAGTGTACGTGTGTGTGTGTGTTAGTGTTTGTGTGTTTGCCTACCTGATTGTATTGACTTTATTGTAGTTGAGAATGTACGTGTGTGTGTGTGTGTGTTTGTGTTTGCCTACCTGATTGTATTGACTTTATTGTAGTTGAGAATGTACATGTGTGTGTGTGTGTGTGTGTGTTTGCCTACCTGATTGTATTGACTAAGCTGTAGTGTAATGTTGCTAATAACACTCTGATAATAGTGTTGAGGGTTGACAATAGCAATATGATACAACACCCTCATTTTTTTTTTTTTTTTTTTTTTTGTAGATTATGAGTTTATTAGTTTAAGTTTATTTATTTCATTGGTCACGTCTCTCCACAGATCTTGCTGCGGTGTTCGTGGTCTTCGGACGGGCGGCGGGTGGCGGCCGGCTCCTCTGACCGCCACGCCTACGTCTGGGACACAACCTCGCGACACATCCTGTACAAGCTGCCGGGACACAACGGATCCGTGAATTCCGTGGAGTTCCATCCCAAGGAGCCAATAGGTGGGTGGGAGGCTAGAGCTGGGGCATCGTATTACTGTTGATGCTTGTTGTGGTTTACCAACTCACAAAATGCAAGGATTCAAATATCAAATCAGCATCATATGGTAGCCACAAGGTGTTAATTCTAGTATTGATAGTGACAAGAAACTTCAAAGGTTTTAAGCGTTATACTTATACTATGGGGAGGTGGTAACAGAGTGGTTAGCGTCACTGGGTGGCGTTCTCGAAGACCCGAGTTCGATCCCGAGTGAGACCCATAAATCCACTTTAAATCTTTCTGCACCGTCGAGTGGCCTAAGAACACCCACATGCTGCCCATTAACTACCTTCGATTGCGAGTGCATCGGAGGACACAGGGGGGCGGCATGAGCCTCTAATCA
This sequence comes from Chionoecetes opilio, assembly GCA_016584305.1. Classification (NCBI taxonomy): domain Eukaryota; kingdom Metazoa; phylum Arthropoda; class Malacostraca; order Decapoda; family Majidae; genus Chionoecetes; species Chionoecetes opilio. The sequence continues at coordinate 163,617 of JACEEZ010000294.1, forward strand.
CAGGCATCACTATAAAAATCCTGCCTGCGCCACCACGGGCAAGGGCCAACCATCACAGCCCTCAAGTGAGCCTCCAGGGCCTACCATCCCACCCCTGGAGTTCACTGCCTACAGGCGATATAGGCCAACATGTAAAAAAAAAAATATATATATATTTATTTTTTACCATTGAGACTAATATTTTTTTTTTTTTTTTTTTTTACATTTGTGCCTATAGCACCTGTAGGCAATGGTGACCCAGGGCTCGGATGGTAGGCTCTGGAGGTTCACTCGAGGGCTTTGATGGTTGGTCCTCGCCCGTGGTGGCGCAGGCAGGATTCTTATAGTGACGCCTGTAATTAGAGGCTCATGCCGCCCCCCTGTGTCCTCCGATGCACTCGCAATCGAAGGTAGAGTTAATGGGCAGGGCATGTGGGTGTTCTTAGGCCACTCGACGGTGCACAAAGGTTTTGGGTTTCTTCGGGGATCGAACTCGGGTCACCGAGAACGCCAGTTGGAGACGCTAACCACTCTGCTACCGCCTCCCCAAATTCATGTGATATATAGCATGATGTCCTTGCTGATGAACCTCTCTCTCTCTTTGCAGTGATGTCTGTGTCCAACGACAAGCAGATCTTCCTGGGAGAGATAGAGTGACCGCGGGAAGGAAGAGTGAAAAGTATGAGTGACTTGTGTTTCTAGAGTGTTTAGAGTGACTGATTGGACTTGTAGCATTATTTGTGTTTGATTAATCAATTTTAAATTTGTACTGCTTGTGGTATGTCTTCATTAACGTCTAGGACAATGTTAATATTAGTTTAGCCATGATAATTACTTTAACATTTATTTCCTTTTCTATTTTTTTACATCACAAAGGAGTGGCCAAGGGGAAACAATTAAAAGGAGGTATTAGTAAGCCCGCCTAGTTGCCAATCCCTATAGAAGACAGTAGAGAATTAAGAAATAGGGGTGGGCCTATTTAGTTCAGGAGTAACTATTTAGGACAGATTACTAAGGACAGATCTGTACGGCTCTTTACCTTACAAACACTCATTTTTATATCATGTCAAACATTTCACTTAACTTTTTTTTCTCACTTTTTTTTTTTCTTTTTCTCACTTCTTTTTTACCTTTTTTTCTCACTTTTTTTTTTTTTTTTTTTTTTTACCTTTTTTCACTTTTTTCTCACTCATTTCTTTTTTTACCTTTTTTTTTAATTCTTTTTTTACCTTTTTTCCTCATTTCTTTTTTTACCTTTTTTTTCTCACTTTCTTTTTCCTTTTTTCTCACTTTTTCCTTTTTTCTCACTTTTTTACCTTTTTCTCATTTTTTTTCTCACTCATTTCTTTTTTTTACTTTTTTTTCTCACTTTTTTCTCATTTCTTTTTTTACCTTTTTTTCTCACTTATTTTTTTTCTCACTCATTTTTTTTCTCACTCATTTCTTTTTTTTACCTTTTTTTCTCATTCTTTTTTTTCTCATTTCTTTTTTTACCTTTTTTTCTCACTTATTATTTTTCTCACTTATTTTTTTTCTCATTTTTTTTCTCACTCATTTTTTTTCTCTCATTTCTTTTCTCACTCATTTCTTTTCTCACTCATTTCTTTTTTTTACCTTTTTTCTCACTTTTTTTTTCTCACTCACTTTTTTTCTTTTTTTTACATCACAAAGGACTGGCCAAGGGCATAAAAAAAAGGACCTGTTGATTGAAACATAATAAGCTGTATTGTCAGTGGTTAATGGGCTGCCAGTTTACAATCAGGCTTTTTGTATTCAGGCTCACATCTTTTATTGTATCAAATATAAAGCCTAGGTACTATATTGCTAGTAGTATAAACCTAGGTACCTCTTCAGTGTGCAAAAGCAAGACATGAAAATTTAAGGAAATATTATTATTTTTTATTTTTTTTAGTTGTTCCAAATTTTTTATGCTTTGCCATAGTGCCATATGACCTCTGACTGGCACATTTCCCCATTTTTTGGCATTAAATCAATCAAATATTCCAATTTAAAAATCATAATTTTTTTTCTACCCGAAGACATACTGTAAACAAAAGAAAACAACAACCTAATTATACAAACAGGAGTAAATGACCTTCAGTACTAAACTTGTCTAACTTGTAAACTACTATACTTGTCTGTAAATTTCTCCCTTTTTTTGGCATTAAATCAATCAATCGGTACGAAAGCAAATAAAAGGTTATCTATGATGCAATGTTTGTGTGTTGGCAGTGACATGGTGACGCCTTGTTGCAGGTTGTTGAGTGCAGGGAGGAGGAGTAGAGGTGGAGGTGGAGGCCGCATGAACACTATTGAATAAGAACATAAGAACATAAGGAATATACATGAGGCATTGATTACTAGTGACGGCTTTTAATCTTCTGCTTTACTACAGGATTTTGGGACGAGAACTGAGGTAGGTTTGTAGTCTTGGTCCTCTGAGAAACTAGAGGAAATAATGGATTTTTATATGATTTTTTTTTTTTTTTTTTTTTTTTAGTAAATCATCCAACCAACCTAAGAAAGAAAGCAATTCCACATCCTGCATCTGATCTAACCATCCTGCTGTAACATTCCGTTCTTTCCCCTTCCTGCACCGTTTCACTATTTCTCTATAACCCTGACCCTTTTTAAGCTTTGCCATAGTGCCATATGACCTCTGATGTCTGGCACATTTTCCCGTTTTTTTGGCATTAAATCAATCAATCAATTTACAACCGTATTTTGGGACGAGAACTAAGGTAGGTTTGTAGTCTGTCCTCTACCGTCACTATAGTCGCCACTGCACTAATGTCGCCAGGTGTATTATACAGGCGAATTTTATACATTTTAGCATCACTACGGACTTGTATGTGCCACTGAAGACATGTACATAATAAAACTACTGTGCATGCCTCTTTAATGACATATAAATCTGTAGGGATGCTGAAATTTGTAATATATGGCGCCTGGCGATATTAGTGCAGTGGCGACTTTATTGTTATGGACGTTAAGAAACCAGAGGAAATTATGGTGGATTCTGATATGATTTTTTTTTTAGTAAATCATTCAACAGGCCTTCACTCCTTGAGACCCAGATCTTTCCTTTGCTATATGAAATTGTATGTTGTGAGCCATAAAATTACGAAAAGTAACTGAATATACCAATTTAGTTAGTGGACAAGGAGGAGTGAAACAGGTCATATCTATAAAATAATGCTTATATTCACTAAAAATCGTCTAATGTTACCCAAATTACAATGGAAATTACGTTCTGGGTCTCAAGGGGTTAAGATAGAAGGCAGAAGAAGAGGGAAGCATAAGCAATTTCTGGCGCATAAGTAAGAGAAGATTGAGTAGGCCTAATTCCTTTTTTTTTTTTTTTTTTTTTTTTTTTTTTTTTTTTTTTTTTTGCATGCAATATGACAATATTCGTGTCTTCATCAAAGGAGGAGGACCTTTTAATAACAAAGCTCGTATTGTTATTGTGTTTATTACTTTTGATGCAGAAAAATATAGTTAAATGTCAAGTCAATGAATTTGCAACAATCTCTATGGTTTTGAGAATACTGTCAAGGCGTCCCTACTTCCTTACACCTTGGCAAGTTAAAACGGATCTAAAACGTTATCCTTGTAAATAGAAGAGGAAGGAAAGGAGGAAACCAGTAGGAAAGGAGGAAAACGAAGGAAGAGGGAAGGAAGGAGAGGAGGAAAACGAAGGAAGAGGGAAGGAAGGAGAGGAGGAAACCAGTAGGAAAGGAGGAAAACGAAGGAAGAGGGAAGGAAGGAGAGGAGGAAACCAGTAGGAAAGGAGGAAAACGAAGGAAGAGGGAAGGAAGGAGAGGAGGAAACCAGTAGGAAAGGAGGAAAACGAAGGAAGGAGAGGAATAAGGGAGAGAAAGGATAGTAAGGGTAGGAGGGAGGGA
>JACEEZ010000294.1:172500-180000 GCA_016584305.1 Chionoecetes opilio
GGTGGTGATGATGGTGGTGGTGGTGGTGATGGGGGTGGTGGTGATGGTGGTGATGGTGATGTGATGGTGGGGGGGTGGTGGTGGTGATGGTCGAGGTTGATGGTGTGGTGATGGTGATGGTGATGATGTGATGGTGGTGGTGTGTTGTGGTGATGTGATGGTGTGGTGTGGTGATGATAGGTGATGTGATGGTGATGATGGTGATGGTGATGGTGGTGTGATGGTGGTGGTGGTGTGATGGTATGATATGTGGTGTGATGGTGGTGGTGTGTGGTGGTGGTGGTGTGTGGTGGTGATGGTGAGGTGATGGTGGTGTGGTGATGAGGTGATGGTGATGGTGGTGATGGTGATGGTGATGGTGGTGATGGTGGTGGTGATGGTGATGGTGGTGATGGTGGTGGCATTCCAATTGTTTTCTTTCCTTTTCAATTTCCTTTCCTTCTTCCTTTACAATTCCTTTTCTTTTCATTCGCAATCCATTCTTTATCCATTTTTTTTCTTCATCGTCATCATCATTGTTATAATTTTTAGTTATTCTGTACGGTAAGGGGGTCTTTTTGGTGGGGTTTTCGGGGGGCAAAAGGCGGGGGGGGGCCCCCGCGAGCTAGGGCAAGGGGAGAGGCGGGGGGGAAGGGGGAGGGGAAAAGAGGGAAAAACCCCCGACGAAAAGGAGAGAGAGAGGAGGGGAAGGGAACTGTAAAACCCAAAAAACTTTTTTTTACTTAAATTTTATTATCTTTTTCATTATTTTTTTTTTTTTCCCCAAATTTTTTTTTAAATTTTTTTGGATTCTTAATTAGATTTTTTTTTTTTTTTTTTTTTTTTTTAAATTTTTTTTTTTTTTTTTTTAGATTTTTTTTATTTAATTTTTTTTTTTTTTTTTTTTCCATTTCCTACTTCAATTTTTCTCTTCTTTCATTATCCATTTTCAATTTTTTTTTTTTTTTTCTTTTTTTTTTTCTCTCTTTTTTTTTTATTTTTTTCTTTCTTTTCCAACCTATTTTTTCCCCCTTTTATTTTGTTTTTTTTTTTTACCAACCCTTTCCCTCTCATTTTTTTTTTCTTTTTTCTTTTTTTTTCCTTTCTCAGGTATTGGGTTTCCCTTTATTCTATTCTTTCATTCTCACATAAATTTTTACTTTTCCTTAACCCCTTGAGACCCAGAACGTAATTTCCATTGAAATTTTGGGGTTCCAAATTAGACGTTTTTTAGTAACTAAAAAGCAAATTTTTAAGCTATGACCTTTTTAGTAAAACCCTTTTCCCCTAACTAATTTGGTATATTTTGTTACTTTTCGTTTTTTATGGCTAACAACGCGATTTTTTATACAAAGGGGAAAAATTGGGCGTGAAGGGGTTTTAAGTGTGTTTTGTGTGTGTGTGGGGTGTTTGTGTGTTGGGGTGTGTTGTGTGTGGGGTGTGTGTGGTGGTGTGTGGGTTGTGGTTATGGGTTTGTGGTGTGGGTTTTGGGGTGGGGGTGGTTCCTTTTTTTTTTTTTTTCCTTTCGTTGGGATTTTTTTCTCCTCTTTTTTCCGGCCCCCAAAAAATTTTTGGTTTTTTGGGGCCCCTTTATGCGCCCCTTAAACGGAAGGGGGCCAAGGTTTCTCCCCCTCCTCCTCCCCCTCCTCCTCCCTCCTCCTTTTCCCCTCCCCTCCTCCTTTCCCCCTTTTTTTCCCCTCCTCCTCCTCCCCTCCTCCCCCCTCCCCTCCTTTTCCCCCTCCCCCTCCTTTCCTCCTCCTCCTTTTTTATCTCTCCCAAATCCCCTTACACAATTTGGGAAGTAAAATTCCCTCCGGGTTAAACCTGATTTTCCAAAACCCCTTCCTCCTTCCCCATTTTTTTGGGGAACCCCCCGTTCCCCTAACCTTCCTTAAAGTTTTTTCCCGGTTCCCTTCTTTCCTCCAAACCCCTTTAAAAAAATGGCGAGGGTTAAAAATTGGTTTAGTAAATTTTCCCCCTCTTTTTTCCCTCTTTTCCCATTCCTTCCCGGAAAAACCTTGATTTAAAAATTCCCCCAAAAGGGGATGGAACCAAAAGGGGGTAAGGGGAATCTTTGGGGCCCCCCCCTCCCCCCCCCCCAAAGTTTTATTCGACCCAAACTAACAAGGGAGTAAAAAATGGGGAAATTAAATTGGTAATGTTTTAAAATTTGCTTAGGGCCGGTTTGGAATTTTTTCATTAATCAAAAATTGGCAAAACCCTCCGGATTGACTAAAAACGCCCCAGGGAGAAACCAAATTTGGCCCCCCCCCCCTCGAACCCCACCGGGGGGGGGGGGGAATCCAAAGGGGGGCCCCCCCTTCCGACAAAAACGGTTTTTAAACCAAAAACCTTCCCCAAACCCCGGAAAGGGGGCCTAAAAGGCAAAAGAAAAACCTCAAATATTTAAATATCAAAAGCAAAATAAATCGTTTAAATGAATACAGCCGGAAAAAAGGGTTTAAATGTCATCTCAGTAATGATCTTAAAAACCCGCCGCATTGCCCCGCCCGCCAGTAAAAAAGGAAAAAATGATGTTTGGGGTTTTTTAAAAGTAACTTTTAACATAAAACTCCCAAAATAAGGGCACAAATTTTACACTTCCCGGTTAGGGCCCCAATTTTTTGGGAAAATTTCCCGTTTAATTTGGTCGCCCCCTTGTTTTAAAGATCAAGCCAAAATTTGGGTCATGCCCCCGAAGAGCAACCAAAAAAATTTCCCTTTTCTGCGAAATTTCATCTTAAGAGAAAGAGGGCCCGGCGGAAATTTTTATGTTTTCCTTTAAAAGGGTCGTAGAATCCGTGGGGGGCTTGGGTAAGGGAAAACCCTTTTAAAATCCTTAAAAAGGGTTTTTAATTTTCATTTAAACAAGAGAAAACCTTTTTCGATTTTTCCCCCCCCCAAGTGACAACAAGAAATAAGGTTTTAAAAATAAAAGGTCAAAAAGTTGCATCACCGATCTCCGTAAAAATTATTTCAATGTTAGAGTCGTTGATCGATGGAACAAGTTACCAGCAAGTGTTGTCGGAGCCAGCACAATAACTACATTTAAAAACAGACTTGACGCGCACTGTAAAGTAAATGGGTATTGATAGTGCGAATTTGTATCTAGTCCCCCGTATCAATTAGTTGTAGTGGTAGTGGTAGTTGTAGTTAGTATTTTTCATATCCTATCAGTCTGCACTATGAAACTTCCATGTTCCTATCCTCTTTAGGGACATGGTATCATTTTCCAACTGTTTTCTTACAAGTAGTTGATAGTTAGTAGTATGTAGTTCAGCGGATACCCTCGCTATGGACCAATAGGTCTCCTGGTGTCTGTTACTCCTATGTAATCCTATGTAATCCTAATTTTCCCTACCCTGCTTTTCTTATCTAACTTTCCTTTTTTCTTATTCTTAATCTTCTTGTTCCTATTAATCATCTTCTTCCTTTTATTACTTTCTCTCTCTCTCTCTCTCTCTCTCTCTCTCTCTCTCTCTCTCTCTCTCTCTCTCTCTCTCTCTCTCTCTCTCTCTCTCTCTACTTCTTCTACTCTTCCCATTTCTCTCTCACTGCTTTTTTATCTCTTTTCATTAACACCTCTCTCCCTCTCTTCACTAATATCAAAAAGGTCTTCCAAGTTTAATAAGCGAGTTACGTGCTATCTATTTCTCATTACGCTCATTTTCTTGAAGTATTATTGTTTTAGGTTATATATAAATAGTGTGAGATTCCACTTGTCGAGGTGTAGAAAATAGGTTGTATCTATTTATTGACATGGAGGAAAGACAGTTGTATGTTGTGTGTGTGGGGTGTTTGGGGAGAGAGAGAGAGAGAGAGAGAGAGAGAGAGAGAGAGAGAGAGAGAGAGAGAGAGAGAGAGAGAGAGAGAGAAGAGAGAGAGAGAGAGAGAGAGAGAGGAGAGAGAGAGAGAGAGAGAGGCACCTCGTAGCACTCCTCTTCCTGCTATTGTATTCACTTATCTCTCTTCCTCCGTTTGAGAGAGAGAGAGAGAGAGAGAGAGAGAGAGGAGAGAGAGAGAGAGAGAGAGAGAGAGAGAGAGAGAGAGAGAGAGAGAGAGAGAGAGAGAGAGAGAGAGAGAGAGAGAGAGAGAGAATCATAACATATAGTGTGGATGAGACAGTTATATCAGTGTTGCAATTCACCTCGACAGCAACACTTGATTGGCAACACTGTTTCTCATTATTACTGTTATTATTATTATTAATATTATCATCATTATTATTATTATCATTATCATTAATATCACAATCATGCACTAGGTATTTCCATTTAGAGAGAGATTGTGTGTGGTTTTGTGTGGTGTGTTTTGTGTGGTGTGTGTGTGTGTTGTGTGTGTGTGTGTGTGTGTGTGTGTGTGTGTGTGTGTGTGTGTGTGTGTGTGTGTTTTAGGTCTTGTATTGGTCTGTTTATTTTGTTCGTATGTCTGTCTGTCTGTCTAACTGTCTGTCCCTGTCTGTCTGTCTGTCTGTCTTTCCATGCATGCATCTGTCTGTCATTATATTTGTTTGTTTATTCGACTGCCAAAGAGAGAGAGAGAGAGAGAGAGAGAGAGAGAGGAGAGAGAGAGAGAGAGAGGAGAGAGAGAGAGAGAGAGAGAGAGAGAGGAGAGAGAGAGAGAGAGAGAGAGAGAAGAGAATTATATTTCTGTATGCCTCTCTCTCCCCTCTCTCTCTCTCTCTCTCTCTCTCATCTCTCTCTCTCCCCTCTCTTCTCTCTCCCCTCCTCTCTCTTCCCCTCTCTAGAAATTTCATTCTCTCGCCCTCCTTCATTATCTCTACCCTTTTTCTCCTTCTCTCTCTCTTCTCTTCTTTCTCTCTCTCGTTCCTTCTCACTTCTCTTCTACCTTCTCTCCTTCTCTTCTCTCTCATCTCTCTTATCTCTCCCCTCTCTTCTCTCCCTCTCTTCTCTCTCTCTCTTCTCATCTCTCATCTCGTTCTCTTCTCTCATCTCCTCTCTCTCCTCCTCTCTCTCTTCTCTCTCTCCTCTCTCTCTCTCCTCTCTCTCTCCCCTCCCCCCCTTTTTTCTCCAATGTGTTTTGTTGTTGTCATGTGACGTCACTGCTCATGACTTTTTCAAGGGTTCACATTACAGTTGCATGTCAGCCTCGTGTTCAACATCAGTATGGGAGTGTGTGTGTGTGTGTGTGTGTGGTTGTGTGTGTGTGTGTGTGTGTGTGTTGTGTGTGTGTGTGTGTGTGTGTGTGTGTGTGTTGTGTGTGTGGGAGACATGGTAGCGAGGGGAAAGTTCATGTTTATCAGATGTGTATAGTTATGTATTTTTTTCTGTCTCTTTGTTTTATGTGTGTGTGTGTGTGTGTGTGTGTGGGTGGGTGGGTGGGTGGGTGGGTGGGTGGGTGGGTGTGTGTGTGTGTGGGTGGGTGTGGGGGGTGGGTGTGGGTGTGGGTGTGGGTGTGGGTGGGTGGGTGGGTGTTGTGTGTGTGTGTGGGTGTGTGTGGGTGGGTTTGTGGGTGGGTGTGGTGGGGTGTGGGTGTGGGGGTGGTGGTGTTGGGTGGGTGGGTGGGTGGGTGGGTGGGTGGGTGGGGTGTGGTGTGGTGGGTGGGTGGGTGTGTGGGGTGGTGTGTGGGGTGTGGTGTGTGTGTGTGGGTGTGTGGGTGGGTGGGTGGGTGGGTGTGTGGTGTGTGTGTGAGTGTGTGTGGGTGGGTGGGTAGGTGGGTGGGTGGGTGGGTGGGGCAAAGTGTGTACGAGAAGTAAGAGACAAAAAATATACAAAATAATGTTAAGTAATTTTGTTTAATGATCCGTTGAACAAAAAACGTCACAAATAAAAAGATAAGAAAAACATAAACAAACTGCGAAACGAGAGAAATTATCATCATACCCAAAGATAGAATATACTGGGAATAGAAAGAAAGAATTAATAGTTATAATTCATAAGAAGATAAAATAGCGATAAAATAACTACTAGAACGAGAGAAATAACAATTATACCCATAGTTAGAATATACTAGGAATAGAAACTTAGGCTCAATAATTATAAGAAGATAAAATAGCGATAAAATAACTACTAGAACTAGAGAAATAACACTAATACCCATAGTTAGAATATACTAGAAATATAAACTAGGGTCAATAATTAATAAGAAGATAAAATAGCGATAAAATAACTACTAGAACGAGAGAAATAACACTTAATACCCATAGTTAGAATATACTAGGAATAGAAACTTAGGGTCAATATATTAATGTGAAGATAAAATAACGATAAAATAACTATTAGAACGAGAGAAATAACACTAATACCCATAGTTAGAATATACTAGGAATAGAAACTTAGGGCCAATAATTAACGTGAAGATATAAAATCGAAAAAAAAAGCCTAGAACGAAAAAAAAAAAAAAATCCGCCTATAGAGATTTTTCCTCAGTATTTCTTCCATTCTTTTTCTGCCTATTTAGTTTTTCCCTTTTCTTTTCCTTTAAACTCTTCCCTCTTTCTTTCCTCTAGTAGTTCGAGTCCGCCTATTCGTGCTGACGTGGCGGCGCTTTGTATAGTCAATAACCTTGTATAGTTGGTACTTGCAAAGTGTCTAGATAGGATGAAAATCTTATCTCTTTCCTCTAGTAAAAATATACAAAGAATAAACGAGAGAATAAAGAATCATACCTATAGTTAGAATGTACTAGGAATAAAAACTGACATAGGGTGATGGCGAGGGTACGTGTGAGTGATTTGTGATACAGTCAACAGATGGCGTCGTGGCGGGTATATAGTGGCGGGTAGAACCTTATAGGGGCAGGGTGGGTCGCCTTACCTGGCTACACTGCATTCCACGTACCTAGGAAGAGAGAGAAGAGAGAGAGAGAGAGAGAGAGAGAGAGAGAGAGAGAGAGAGAGAGAGATGGGAGAAGGAAAGGAGGATATGCAAAATTTAGCTAAAAAGGAGAGAAGTCGGCGATTCTTAGTTTTTTTCTTTGCGTGTGTGTTTTTGTTGTTATTATTATTATTATTATTATTATTATTATTATTATTATTATTATTATTATTATTATTATTATTATTATTATTATTATTATTATTGGTGGTGATGGTTATTTTTTTATTTTTTTTTATTCCTCGAGTAGCTTTTTCCTCTTTTTTCCTCCTCCTCCTCCTCTTCGCCTCACAGGTAATTTCTCATCTCCTGTCCTCCTTCCTTCCTTTTTCCTTCCTCCTTCCCCTTTCCTTCTCCTCTTCTTTCCTTCCTTCTTCTTCTTCCTCCTTTTCTTTCCTTCCTTCCTTCCTTCTCCTTCCTTCCTTCCTTCCTTCCTTCCTTCTTCTTCCTTCCCTTTCCCTTCCTTCCTTCCTTCCTTTTTCCTTCTTCCTTCCTTCTTCCTTCCTTCCTTCCTTCCTTCCTTCCTTCTTTCCTTCCTTCCTTCTTTCTTTCCTTCCTTCTTTTTCCTTCCTTCCTTCCTTCCTTCCTTCCTTCCTTCCTTCCTTCCTTCCTTCCTTCTTTCCTTCCTTCCTTCCTTCCTTCCTTCCTTCCTTCCTTCCTTCCTTCCTTCCTTTTTTTTTCCCTT
>JACEEZ010000295.1:0-36561 GCA_016584305.1 Chionoecetes opilio
GTTTGACTTCTATTCTTCTTGTTGCTAGCTTTTCTTGGTTTTCTTATGTTTTCCAGTCTCTTTGGAGTTATTATACGTGGTTTCAGATCCTTTTCGCAACCATCCACTGTTACTGGCACCACTGTCGCCACTGTTAGTGCCGCGTTCTTGCTAAGCACTGTTTGCCATGCACGTTGGTCATGCATGGGTTGGAATAATCAGTCTGTTATCTTTCTTGGTTTTAATAAAGGATAACAAAGTACTTTCATTCACTTGCAGTATTCAGGGACTCTCACTTTCACTCTGTGTTCCTCGCGTGTAGAATGTTCAATGTCTCTCACTCTGTCTTACGGATGTTTGAATCGTGAGGTGGCCTCGCACACTCGGTCACGTGTGTGTCTTTCGTGGACCAAAAGTTATCTGCCCAAAAAGTGAGTCTTTTCACAACTAACCTATGAACATGACGTCACGTCACGTCACGTTTTGGAGCTACCAATAAGAGACAAGACATACACTGTCCTCCCTTTCTCTTCAGCCAATCATGAAAGGAAAGGAAAGGCTGAATTTACACTTTTCGTTATCTAAACCTTAATCTTTGTTTTGACAAGCAGGAAGAATTATCGGTTTTACAAGAATTCTGGTGTACATTTTCTCGCTCTCTCTCTCGCTAATAAATCAATCTAGCTAACTTATTTCTATCCTTATTCAGACTAAAACACCTATTACAATGGCGGACCAGCTGATCGACGAATGGTCAGCTGACGGCAGTTGATCCCCGGCGCCCGGTGAGTGAACACAACACTAGGGGTAGATTTATACGGCTGGGATAAAATGTGAACCCTTACCACCGAGTGTCAAACAAGTGGATCAGCACTACTAACAATCGCTGTACACCACTTACTGTAACTCTAGCAGGTTACCACAAATATTTCCAACTAAAACTTGTGTTCGGTGAACTTACTTTACATATTTAACACAAATTAATATATAAATAATAAAATAATAATAACAAAAATTCAGTTTATATCAACACAAAACCATAGCTGTTTCCAACAGCTGATACACAGATTGTAAACACTGACCGGAATGCCACTGAACCCAAGCAGCCAGTCAGACAACTACAATATCCACTTCCAAGGTCGCTCTCGAACTGCCTGGCTGCTCGCTGACCGCCTCCCGACTGATACGGCAAGTATAGGCCTAACCCATAATCTTGAGGTCGACTTTTACGCCGCAATTTACGGTAACTTTCCTAGGTTTCCCCAGGTTTCCCCAGGTACCCATTTATTGACCAACCTCGAAAGGAAAGATGAACAGCTGAATGGGCTGGCCCCTGACTCCCCTGGCCCAGATTTCAACCAGGGTCCGCAGATTCGTAGCTAGGCGTGCTATCCACTACACCACGGAGACGACAAATGCAAATACAGTGCCTGTGATTTATTTGTAATAGTTACTTACACAATGCCTGTGAATAACATTTAATTTTAATGTTTTCAGTGGTTCATTGCATTTAGTACCACAGATTTTAGTCATAGAAATATGCAGCCAATGAGTGTGATGTAATTTTATGATGAACAAATGCCTATAATATTTTTTTTTGAGGTACTCGTACAGTGCTTGATTTCTAAGATTTTTTTTTTTCTTTTTTTTCAGGGCTCGGATGGTAGGCTCTGGAGGTTCACGTGAGGGCTCTGATGGTTGGTCCTCGCCCGTGGTGGCGCAGGCAGGATTCTTAAGTGCCGCCCCCCTGTGTCCTCCAATCGAAGTTAGAGTTGATGGGCAGGGCATGTGGGTGTTCTTAGGCCACTCGACGGTGCAGAAAGGTTTTGGTTTTCTTCGGGATCGAACTCGGGTCACCGAGAACGCCAGTCGGAGACGCTAACCACTCCGCTACGCCTCCCCACCTTTACCTTTAACAACTGTAAAATAATTTTCTTTTGTGTTCATGCATCAATAACACACATTTTCTTTTCTAGATTTATGCATAGTGATATTTATTTTGAAAATTAACATTATATACAAGCGTCTGATTCTTTCTTAGTTTCTCATACAGTACTGTAATAGTTCTTGTCCCTGCACTATACTCAAATCACCCATACCTTACTTACTGAATTGTCGTACTCTGGCACCCACCCATCAGCATAATGGTCATGAATCATCATAGATTTTTTTTTTTATTATATTCATTACCCAGCTCATTGGATATCCTAAAAAAATCCCCATGGCGAGTGTGTTGCTGGGAGGCGGGAGGGTGCCTGAGTGCGACAATCAGTAACTCTGGTCTGGGTTATATGAGTAGTCTTCAGGTTCCTATTTATCCATAAAGAGTTGTGGAAGAATGTGCTCAGGACTCAGTATTGTAATCAGGTATGCCTTGCAGTTTGCTTGCAGTCAATTACCTTTTCTGACAAGTACTTCTAAAGATTAGCTGTGATTATTATTGCAATTACTTGTTAAGAAGGAGAATCAATATTTTTCTTTATTTTGTACTAGAAGTATATTTATATGTAAGGTATTACATCAATAAAAAGAAACAGTACTATGTAGTCTTACATTTTCTCTAGTACTATGTAGTCTTAAATTTTCCCTAGTACTATGTAAGTCGTACATTTTCCCTAACAACCAAATATGACTCTTGTGAAATATCAAACTGGTACTGAAATTACAAACCGTTATGTAATGTAGTATATACACGTATATTTAATATCACTGAAGAAATTATTACTAAAAAGGCACATTATACACCAGAAAAAGAAAAGAGAAACGATGGTACGTGTGAGGCTACTGTTACTGTCCCACAACTCAACAACACTGATGATCATATAAATCACCATTAACAATGTGTCAACAACACAGCTTCACACACTTCTCCCAAACATAACATACTATAACACTAACTCATGAACACAATTATCCTCTAATACCTCTCTTTGCCTCTTTTCCCGATTGAGAGAAGTATAACACACACTGATCATGCTCAGGCTGGTCTACATCTACTATCGGCCCCCTCACTCTCTCACACACTTCCCTTCTAATCGTCCATACCCTCTCAAATAACACTTTTATAACCCAACTGATGCCATATTTACTGTCAAGTCCAAGGAAGTATTTCATCAACCAACACTCACTGCAGCAGAACAGCTGCATTGCATTCCATTGGCCATCCCTTCCTCATTCATGACCACATATACATACAGCTCTTCTCTCACTATCATATTATCCTGCAATACATGTACCAAGTGCTGCACTGTCTCATCCACCCCCTCATTCTCATCTTACACAACTTGCTTCCTTCATTCGTCCCTCTACACTAAACCATACATACACCAGTGGTTTTGATCTTGCCTTAAATAACAGCTCACTACCCCATCATAGAACCATTCATTCACAAGTTCGGCTTTACCCAATATACATTCAGTGTACCTACTCTTCTCAGACATCCTCGCCCATCACTTACACATTCCCTTATCCTCCACATACTTATTTATTTCACTTTTCCACATACAGTACATGCATTCCACGGACTAGTTCATGGCCCCTTGAACACCTCAAGGTTGCCTAGTTTATCTGTCATTCAAACACTCATTTTACAAAATCTGCTTCTCTATCCATTCCATTCATACACCTTGCGTACCCACCTACTATTCATTCGTTCTAATCTCACTTTACGCCACCAGCCATCCGTATCCTTCACTTGACTCATTCTCTCCATCTCATCCTTGCCTCATATTCTCCACTTCCCACATCTTCCTCTCCATTTCTTTTATTATCTTATCTATAAACTTCTAGCACAAGACACATTCCTTTTTTATTTGCGCTTCACTCATTCCAGCCTGCCTTAGGCATTCAGCAGCATTCCATTCATTGCACCCTTCACACTCCCCTGCAACTGCTTGACCACGTCTTACCTCTTCGGCGTCCCACAAGGTAAATAAACAAACTCAACATGAGTTTATATGGGTTGTATATTAAGAAACCTCAACCACACTATCTATCTATCTATATTACTATGAGCTTAAGGGTGCTCATCAGAAATCTTAGCATTAACTAACAAATATGGTGGATGGATGATCGAACCAATCGAAAGATTGTTCGAACATACATCTTAATGCGTTAACGAATGTGGCAAGATTATCTTAGTGCTAAGATGATCTTTGTGACCGTTACAAACGTTCGAACATCCAGCCCATGGTAGGGCCTGTTGATCAGAGCAGATCATTATGGCAGAATATTTGCAAGTACAAATAAGAATGCTTTTGAAAATTTGTAAAGATCTTGGATGATTCAGTACTTTTGGTTGAATAATGATACCTAAATTTGCCAAGGCAATGAGCAATCTCTGACAGACCTGGTCACATAATTATGGTATACAAGGTGTGGAAAACAGTCATATTTCCTAGTCACTTTCTTTTTTTGCGGTTTTGCATCTGTTGCCATCTTTTACTGGTATTTTCTGAATTACTGATCTACTGGTCTTGTTAAATGCATTCCTCTCCCCACCACCTGTGGTCTTGTTGTAAAAGACTTGTCACCTTGTAATTGCATAATTGATTAGTATCCTCACATTTCATTGCCTTCACTGATAAAGTTTGGAACACTACTTAATTCTGTTTTACAAACTTTGCATAAATATATACCTTGGATTTGAATTGATCATATACATTTTTGGATATCTGTTTTATATAAATATTAAAAAGCAATCCAGCACTATCTTCCCCATGTTTTTGCTTCAAGCACTTGGCCAGTTCTCTATTCATCGAAAGGTGATGATGGTCAAACTCAGCAACGACATGTAGTCTTAATACCTGAAAAAAAGGTAGGTAGAGGATAAGACACAGAAAAGACATGAATATTGGACATGTGTAAGTGTGAGAAGAATCATTTCTGTAAAGTGTAAATATACTTTAAAGAATATCTAAGAGGGAAGGTGGACAGTTAAAGAACTGGTGCATGCCAGGTGTATGAACATCAGAAATGAGATTTTTTCTACTGCAGCTGCCCCCCTTTAGAAAATCAAATGGAGAGATAAATTTTTTAGTGGAAAAAAAAAATTTGTTTCATTAAACTGTTAAATAAAAATTTCTTGCGGGATCACAGAAGCTGTGTAGTAGGATGGTAAAGGCCCAAAGCAGTAGCTTCTTAGAGACTAGAGAGCACAGCGTCCCACTATGTTGCAGGAATTCATGGGCAAAAAAACTGGCAGAGGGCCTTGCTTCGATCTTGGTAGCATGGTTTTTTGGAGCCACCCAACACATGGGATCACTGTAGAAAAATCCCAAAAAATTATAAGGTGATAGGGGAAGTGACCGCCCAACTTCCCAAAAAAATTCACTTATGCTTCCACACGGGGGGGGGGGTAGGCTATTTCTACTTTTTAATTAAATTTTGTAAGTGCTTTCGCAAGAAAAATATATGGAAAAAATCTTTTTATAGCACAGACAATTTTGTAAAAAAGCATGTTTCATGAGCAAACCATATTTTTTTATTTTACAGTAAATAAAACACATATTACGGTGAAAACAAAATACACATAAGCGGGTAAAACAAGTGCCAAGCTGATGGGAAAACTTTCCTGCAGAGCCACAGCCGGTGATTCCGGCGCTAAGATTCTTGCCCCAAAGGGGAAATTTTTTGAAAGCCACTATTAGATAAAAATAATCAAGCCTGTCCCAGAGTGCACAATGCCCCCAAAAGGGGTAATGCTACATCTAACAAAAAAAATTTTAAAAAGAAGGGAGCTACATTAAATTTTCAGGGGGCAACAATGAGAGCACACAGGTGACAGGGTTGTGTAAACCAGGCTTACTAATTGTATTTCAAATCAACTAAAATAAACACAGTGAAGGGAAAAATAAGAAGGAAGGGAGGAAAACACAAGATTTAAAAGTATATTTTGGGGAAATCAAATTAATTAGCCGGGGATTTGACAATCCTGAAACCCAACGGAAAGGGGCCATTCACCTAAAGGAGCCTGATCCCGTCCCCTGTAGCACCATCTAGGTCGTCCCATTAACAAGTTACGAGCCACATGAGACGGCAGACAAAAAAGCAAGGCGGGAAAAACAAGTTTGTTTAGCTAAGGTAGCCCTGGAAGTTTTGACTTGATTTGGTATGCAATAAACCCGTGACATAAGCTCCTTCTTCAGATAAATATAGAAAACACCATAAGGTTGCATGAGTAGTCATTTCTAAAAAAACGTTGGGGTTTAAAGGGTTTTGCAAGATTTTTTCAATTTTCCCCCACTAAAAAATTTTCTTCTTTGCAACCTCTTTTTTTAAGGTAAAAAAAATTTCCCCCAGGGGGAGGCATTCCCTGCCATAAACATGCTACTTTATATTTAAACCCCCCATTTTTTTACTTTAAATTTATTTGCTTAACCTATATGAAAACATTGAAAATGACCCCAAGGGTCTCAATTGCACAAAAAGTCATAGTAAAGTAAGAGATATTGATACAAGATCTAAAGCCTTAATTTAAAAATCAGGTAACTTGAATCTGAACAATGGAAAATATTTGCTTTGTCACCCTAGAAATTTGGCAAGGTTTTAAAAATTCTTATTTAACTTTCTAAACTGAAATCAAGGAAAAAAACTAGTTAAAAATACATTTTGAGTAAAGATAGATTTTAGCTACTTTGAAGAGCCAATCAGGGTGGGTGAGTGGTCAGGGCCAAAGTCTATTGACCGGGTATTACATCTGCTTGTTTGCCCCCTTGGTCTCCAAGTTCATTCTCTTTATTCGGGGGCCGGAGGGCCTTTGGGACATGGGGTTTTTTAAAATTTTCTTATCCTCTAATCCTCCCCTTCTCCTTTGCCTGGCCCATGGCCGGGATTTTCCCCCCTCCCCCTCGGGGCGTCCGAACTCCCGCAAAAGCTTCAAGTGGCTGACGCCCCCCCTTTATTTTCCTCTTTTTAAGTTCCCTTTGGGGCAGGGCTGCTTCCCCCCAATATTTTATCCACACCCTTTTAAAAATTTGTGTGAATAAATTTAATATGGTGTGGGTCGGGCCGGGGCCGGTCCCCCCGGAAACCAAGGGAGGGACCACTTACATCAAAACCCCACAAAAAAAATTTTGCTTTTAAAATAAAATGGAGAAAATAACATAAAAAGTTAGGATATACAGCAAAATGTTGGGAAAAAATTAAACTGTATAATCAATATTTTTTGTGAAAGAAAAGCCTGTAAATTTAAGGCCTTTTGTCATTTTTTACTTCAAACCCAAAAAAACTTATAGTTCAAATGTCTTTGGAGCAATAAGCTCATCATCATTAGTGCAGATAAATAGACGATAACCCCAGACCATTTCCCCCACGGGTAAATTAAAGGTGACCAAATTAGTTGAAATACATTGATTTGAAAGTTTTTCAAAATTGGGGGTTTTAATGGAATGACTTTTAGTACTGTTGTAAAAGACATTTACAACGCAGGTTTAAATGGCGTGACAACATCCCCTTTCATTAAATGTTGCCTAGTTTTGACTCAACCTTATGGTCCAGAGGAAAAGGGGATGGCCCCCCCCATTTTTTTTTTTTAAACCTAATCATCGTTTAAAATACGTTCCCAGCCAAGGGAAAAATTACTGATCCCTTTTTATCGAAATTAATTTGAAAAATTTTTAAAACTTCAAAAGCCCAAGATAAAAATAATCTAATTATCAACCTGTTCTCCTCTCTCTCTGTCTTTCTCTTTCCCCTCTCTCTCTCTCTCTCCTCTCTTCTCTCTCTTCTTCCTCTCTCTTCCGTGAAAAAAAGAGGCACTTCAGCGGGTGGACCCACCATGCCTCCTTCACAAGCCCGCCTCAATAGCTACCCTTAAAAATAAGGAAAAATTACCCCCTTGGAGGGCCCTATGTACTCGGCTTGGCTTCCCTAGCATAGTGGTCACCTTTTCCTCTGCCCCTTGAACTCACCCCCAATCCTCTTTACTTTTTGTTTTTTTGCTTTTGGGTAATTTGTTTCTTGATGATTTATTTTTCTTCCCTCTGTTACCCAAGGCTTTTTTCATCTCCCCTGGTTTGAGAAAATATTTGGAAGAACTATTTAATTAACACATACAAAACATCAAAGATACATATGAAGAGAAACCCTACGTATGGTAACGGGGATCCTGATATCCAGGGTTCACACCGCCCCCGAAATACTACTCCAAACGGGAAATTGCAGACTTCTCCTCCTAAGCCCACAAACCAAAAAAAAAACCCAAAACCCCCCCAAATTTTAAAAGTTTCCGCCTCCTGCTTATAGAGGTGGAGGAGGTATTCCCGCAACACAGTTTTTTGAACAATTCCCCAATAAAAAAATAGCAGAAAAAAGTTAAACTGCAGAAATAAGCCTAAAAAATACCAAACCCACTTTTAAACCCCCCCCCAACCCTATCACCCTAACTTAATTAACAAAACCAAACCCCCCTAAATTTTATAGACCTAAATTTAAAACTCGCCCATGAAAGTGTTAGCGCATATGAAAAAAAAAGCAATGGAGGTCAAAGAAAAAGGCTAAATAAAAAGAAACACGATCCTTTCACCCCCCCATAAAGATTTTTTAAATACTCCTAAAGTAGTGATTAATGACAAAACTCAAAAAAACTCAGAGTTTCTCAAAACCCCTTTAACTAAACGGGAAACTTTACTTTTACACATTAAGTGTTTTTGAACACACGCTTTCCCTTAGTCTGTAAAAATTTTCATTAGTTTTTTTTACAGCATTATCTATTAAATGATGAAAACAGAATACAAAAAGCGACTTGGCCTGCAGGGCTGCAGTTGGACCAGCTGTATTTGAAAATTTTACACTAAACCCTCGCTATCACACATACGGCTATCGCGTTTTGGCTTTACGCATCCAAATGACCTCAACCCTTTTCGGCTAAAAGCATTCCGGCTATTACGCATCAGAAAAACCTTTATAACGGACAAAAGGGGGGGGATGAGTGGCCCGATAAAGCCGATTGTCCGTTATAGCGAGGGTTTTTCCCAAGGGGGGAAAAAATATATGGAAAAAAAAAGTTAAATAAATGGAAAAAATCACACAACCAGAGGGTTGCTTGTTGGGAGGTAAACAGTGACTAGAAAATACATGCTGAATTTGGTCTGCTCTACACGGAAAAAAATTTAAGAAATAACTCAAAAAAACAACAGACCATGTAGTATTTTGGGGAGGAAAACAGTGACTGCGCTACATCAGGTTTGGCACACTCGCCCACACTGTTCGGGACTGGATTGGGAGAGTAGTAAGTATCCAGGCTCGTCATTACTGCTTTATCTTTTTTTTTTGAAATTTCATTATTCTAGTTGAATGTAAAATAATCACATTTGAATTGCATTATCAACAGAAAAAAGATATAAAAAATACTTTCAAGGCGCTCATCCAACCTGGCGCCCCCCGGCCGCGGCAGCACAGAAAGCACAGCTCATGGGGACTTATAATACCCAAATAGATATAAAGGGAAAAAAAGCCCCCGTAAAGTGGGGTTACCCCTAAAATGTTTGATGCTTTCTCTCCCCGTCGGGCTAGAAAAGCTCAAGCTCTAGTAAAAGGTAAAAAAACTACAGCCAGATTCAGCGTGCTTTCCAAAGGTATTGCTTATTATCATGACTAATGTCATTATTTATAATTTTATAGGTTGTGAAGTGCAGTTCTATACACGTGTCACTTTTTAGGTCAGTGTGCACGCGTGTCCCTTAGAAAGGGTGTTTTTAGGTGTGAGGTGACAGGAGACGTAGCAGCGGCCCGCCAAAACACTAATAGCCCTTTTTTAAACAATACACCCCTTTTAAACACTAAATCACTAGCAACACAGGCCCCTTCTTTAATATTAATATGTGATACAAAAAAAAACCCCTTTAAAACCCCAAAGTTTCCAAAGTAAATAAAAAAATAATAAAATTATTTTGGTTGACAATTGAGCGGCGATAAGGGGGTCGTAGAGAAAAAAAAAAAAAAACAAACAATTGTCACACAAAAAGAGTTCGTTACATTTGAATCCGTTACATCGAGGTTTTACTGTACCTACATTTTTTTTCCAACAAACATTTCTTTTTATAGCTTCTGTAGGCAGTGACCTCCAGGGCTTGGTGGTAGGGCCCCGGGAAACTCACTTGGGGGCTGTGATGGTCGGCTTCGCCCTTGGGGGCGCAGGAGGAATTTTATAGGGCGCCTGTGATTACAGACTCGTGCTGCCCCCCGTGTCCTCCAAAGCCTCGCCGTTGAAGGAGAGTTAATGGGCAGCATGTGGGTTTCTTAGGCCCCTCGCGATTTCCAAAAAAATTTTTGGCACCTGGGGGGATTTGAATCGGTAAATGCAGCTTCCAATGCGGTTGAATCCAGCTTGCCATGTCCTCGCTAACCATTCGGGCACCGCCCCCCCTGAACCAAAGCACCAACCATGTCTATCACATATGGTTTTCCATGGCTGCAGCCCAAATTGGGCCCGACCTAGTGAGCCTAAGCAAGGGGTTGCGGATTTTATTTGGTTATGACGTCAGGGGGTGCATACACAAAGTTTTACTGAACCTTTAAAAGCGTTTAGGCCAGGAAATTCCAATTTGTAATATTTGACCCTTTAAACACTTAAAGTGTATTTACAAAAAATTGTTAGGTTTTTAAAAGTACTGTAAGGCCTTAAATGGCCCTGGAGCACTATTAACCCCTTTTAATAGGGGTTGGGCTGCTAGCAAAAATGGCGGCCCAAGGCCCAAAAAAAAAATTTCGTCAAATGTGCTAAAAATAAACAAAGACAAGACATGTATAAGCTGATTATCTTTGTTATTATGATAAAGGATTTTTAAACACTATAAATTTAAAGGGGACTATTGCCCAATTCCCTTGTAACTATCAACATTTTTTTCATATTACGTTGTGAGCGGGTTTCTTCTTCTTTTTTTTTAATTCAGATTTTTCCCTAATATCTGCTGAGGTTAGACGGCCCATGATACCTTCCCAAATATCTTGTCCATTGCGTCAAATTCTCAATGCCCAAAGCTGCCAAAAACCCCTTTAACACACTGCCTCCATGTCTTCCTTTGGCCTCCCGGTGGCACTGTAATCCCCTCTCCTCCATAAAAAACCGGGACCCGCAGAAAAGCTGGGTTTTGGGTGGGACCGAAGAAAGTGGAAACGAGATTTGTGCAGGGAGTATATTATGTGGATGCCCCTTTAAAAAATATCCGGTAACTCTCTAGGGGTGACTAGGCAAAAATACATAAAAATACAAATCCCCTAAATCTTGGGAATAGGGCCTTTTTTTTCTGGAAAAACCAACTTAACCTAATGGGTATTTTGACGAGTTTAATGGACCATATTCCAACACATCAAATGTTAAGAAAAAAGCACTTCTAACCATCTACTCAAATTTTGGTTGAAAATAAAATAATGAAAAAGTGGTAAAAAAATGTGGTTTTCTTGAGGGTCCTGGCACCAATTAGAATTATTAAAAATTACCATATTTTACGGCTTATAAACGCTGCTCTTGGAAGACGCACCCCGATTTTGGAAGGAAATTTTAAGAAAAAAATAAAGATTTTTTAAAGTGGGCGGTAAATAAAATCTCCCGATTTTCTCGTAGGCGGGGGTCGAAGTGTCCTTTTTGCTGCTTCGTTCCCATGTTATTTGGCATATCATACAATTTTTAGCTTGTATGGAAATTTCTGACTGAAAAAAAGCTTGTAATACGGTGACAGCTGGTGGTAAATGATACATCAAAAACCTAGCAGCGATATTGGCGCTGTTGGAATGGACTTGGCGTCAGAGGGCATTGCGGAGTCGATAGGAATCTTTAAAAAAGGGGTCTGGATAAATTAATGGAGGGGAAGAGAGGGGATGAGGGGTGTTAAGTAAAAGGAAATACCACGTGTGGTCTCACAGCCTCTTTTAGCTTCCCCATTTTTTTATGTTGGGCCCCCCAATCGCCCCAGGCGGAAAGTCTCCCGCCAGTAATAGTAACATCACAGTGAGGACAGACAGGTTTATTTAATGTCTTATGGTATTCGAAATACTCTTAACAAAAAAAAACATATGAGGTTACAATTAAGAGGCTGAATTGAATAGCACTTAAGGGGAGAGTCCCCGGGAATTTAAATTGCATCTACGGTCATGAATAATTATCAGGGGGAAAATTGCCCCGTTATCAGAAAACAAATGCATAAAGAAAAAAATTTAAAAAATTAAAAACTATTTTTGTATTTTTATAAATTTTGAATTCATCCCTTTTGCCTTTTTTTTGCCAATTATTTGGGAAGAGCATTGTTTCATTTTATTTAAAATTTTTTCTAAATATTTTAAAATTTTTTTCGAATTTAAAAAAAAAAAAAAAAAAAAAAAAAAAAGAATATTTTAAGGGCAATTTTTCCAATAAGGGGGGGGCCCCCCCCCTTATACACATTCGGATACAGAATATGATGGAAATTTAAATTGGGTCTATTTTAATTCGAATAAAAAAACCCAAAAAAAATTTTTAGGAAAATTACAATTAAAAGGGGGCCCTACATCCCGGGGTGGGCCAAAGGGGATTGGTTTTTCCCCCGGGGGTAAAAGGGACTTAAGGTAAAAAAAAAAGCATACGCTCTAAATTTGGGGTAATTTAGCAGGGTATCGGCCCCCAAAACCTGGGACCCGTAGTCACCCTAAAGGCGTGACCGAAGGGTAATTAAGCATATGGGCGGCCTACCTTTAGGGGAATTAGCAGGTTGCGCCCCAACCTTTGGGCCGCTACCCTACCTTCTGTATCACGCGGCTCCCCTTTTCATTACAACTCTTTTTTCTTGTAGCATGTTTTTAAAGTTTAAATTTTTGCTTATGGGTTTTTTTTGTGTGCCCTTTTTTTTTTCAGAATGCTTTTTTTACAGAATAGGGGAGTACGTGTGGGTAATATAGACCCCTGTGTGTTTTTGGTTTTCTATAGTTTATTTTAGCTGAAAAACATGTTATTTTTTTCTTTTTTTAAATTGATGGGTCCTGGAACCAAACCTATATTTACCTTTTATGGTTCGTTATACGAGATTTCGCTTTACGAGTAGCCAGGTGGGAACTAATGCTCATATCTTCGGGGACCCCCCTGTATTAATTAATCGCTCAAAGGCGAGGGTGTCAGGGTGCGCCACGCCCCTATTGTTGCAAGGTTGATTTAAAAATTTACCAGGTGCATACTTTGGTTGGAATTCCTTTGTCTGTCTTCCTCTTTTTGTTTATTGTCTTCTTCGGTTAATTCTTTTCCCTTTTTTTTCTTTCAGTTTTTTTGGATGAACATTTTTTCCAAACATTTTTTGGAAAGGTTCACTTTTTATATCCAAAATTTTCCAGAATTGAGAAAAGAAATGGGTAACAAACTTTACCCTGAAGATTTCTGTTTTTTTTTATATAGGCTTGGTTTGAATATGGGAAAAAATCCCAAAAATTTTTTTTTTTTTTTTTTTTTTTTTTTAAAATTTTGAAAGTTTAAATGCCCCGCTATGGGGATTTAAAAAAAAAAGTCAAGACTGAAAAAAATTTCCCCCCCAAAACGAAAGCTAAGGGATAGGTGTTGCCTAGACCCTATAACTCAAAATTTGCATATTAAAATTTTTTTTTTTCATATTGTCCGGCGGACTCCCCCTTAACCCTCGAGTGCCAGCGAGTAGATCTACGTCGGCAGGGGTTCATCCCCAGTGCCAGCGAGTGATCTACGTCGGCAGGGCGTGTCACCCCCCAGTGCCACGAGTAATCACGTCGGCAGGGCTTTTACCCCCTGCCCGGACGTAGATTACGTCGGAGGGATGTCACCCCCCATGCCGCGCGTAGATTTTCGTCGGTATAAAATTTAAAAAATTTTTTTTAGCAAAACTATTTTACTTATTATTTTCCCTTTCCAAAATAGGGTGACACATGCACCTTTGAGCGATGTGGCACAGATAGCATGTGGATAAGGGTCACTCACACCAAGCGAGTCGTTGAGTCGAGCAAGGAGAGAATGTATAACGAGGATCGAAGATCGTTTTGATTCGAATTGACTCCTGAAATCGAATTGTTTGGTTAAAAACGAATCGCTTTTATTTTCCCCTTTCCCCATAGGGTTTTCACATGCCCCCCTTTTAGTGATGTGGGAACATTAAGCATGTGGATAAGCTGCACTTGGCCGGTTTTTCACTTAATATTTCTAATGCTCTTTTTATCGTGACTCACGGACGTCACGATGACTTACCTCGTCACTGGGCCCTCCGCCCGCTCGCAGTATAAAAATTTCAGTATAAAAAACCCCCTTTCTTTCCTTACTTCCTCCTTTTTTTACCCCATGACACACCTATTTCTCCCTTCACTATATCCTCTCCCGTCCCTGCCTACCTAATAGCGCTACAACCCCCTGACAACAGGCTATTGAAAGGTTACAAGTGAATTCTGTATAGCGGGGTCCACAGGTGTTGCCACATATCGCAGTCATGGCGTTATTTTTCAAGTCACTAATAATTACTACCTATTACACGGCCTGTAGAGGGTTTTGGGTGGCGTTGTTGGTTGGTGGTTGAAAATGATTATTAATTATGAAAATGTATTTGCAGTCTGTATACTTCAAGGGTTGAATGTAGTCATGCATCACACGCAAACAATAACTCTAGGATAAAAAACCCGAAAGTAGCAAAAATGTTCATAGCTAATTTTGACATGAAAATACATTTGTTAAGGGTTTGTTTGTCATTATATTGTTTAATTTAACCAATAAAACCACCAAATAAAAAATAAAAAAAAATTGAAATCGGCCAGCACTGGCGTAGGTCAAAGGTAAAAAAATTGGGCAGCCCCCGACGGGTTAAGCTAACATCCTACAACATTCGTCTTGGAAGACGCATGAGTATTTTTCAGGTTTTTTTAAAGTGGAAAAAGTGCGTCTCATAAGCCGTAAAATACGGTAGTTACTATTAGTTCTATGTTCGGCTATAGCGCGCTTATAGTGGCACCAATAAGGTGGATAGCCGAGGGTTGAGTGTGCGTGTGTATATATATCAGGGAGGTCCCGTTATACGAGCTTCGGTATACGAGAATCCGATGATATGAGATGTGAAATTAGGGTCTATTTTAAATATAAGAGATCGAAAATCCCAATGCTACGACATTCAAACTGGGGTGAGTAAAATTATCAAGTTCAAAATGTGCGCCCTACCACCCCCGGGCTGGAAAAAGGGGGATTTGGTTGACCCCATGAGGTCAGCCCTAGGAAGCCGTGACCTGAAGGGTAATTAAGCACATGGCGCGGCCTGACATTTAGGGATAATTAGAAAAGGTTTTGGGGCCCCCAAACCCTTTGGGGACCGCAATCAGGTCATCCCTAGCAAGGCTATAGGCACAAATGTTATATATATATATAAAAAAAAAAAAAAAAAAAAAGGCGTGACCTGAAGGGTAATTAAGCATATGGCGCGGCCTGCCCTTTTAGGGGTAATTAGAGGTGTGCGGCCCCAATATTGGGACCGCTACACTACCTTCTCTTGTATCACGGGGCGTCCCCTACAGCACAACGTCTTTTTTGCTTGTTATGCATGTTTTTTTGTTTAATTAATGTGCAGTTATGTTATTTTGTGTGCTATTTTCTCTTTCAGAATGCTTTTCTACAGAATAGGTAGTACAGTGTGGGTAATAGACGCTGTGTGTTTGTTGTGTTTACTATAGTTTATTTAGCTTGAAAACATGTCTTTTTTTTTATTTTTTTTTAATTGATGGGTCCTGGAACCAAACCTATATTTTACCATTAGTTATGTGTTTCGTTATACGAGATTTCGCTTTACGAGTATGCCCGGTGGAACCTAACTGCTCGTATCTTCGGGACCTCCCTGTATATTTTATATATATATATATATATATATATATATATATAATAATATATATATATATTTATATATTATATATATATATATATATATATATATATACCGTATTTGCCGGCGCATAAACGCCCTCCGCATAAGACGCACCCCTATTTTACAAAGAGGTTTTGTGAAGAAAAAATGTACAATGACGCGTTGCCTTACTGAACGCAGCCTTGCCTGAAGACGCTATTATGACTCATGACTGCTCAGTGTACAGAAGTACTGCATTTCAGGACTTCAGTATTAGCCATGTTTTGGTGAGTACAAGTAATACAATCTGTGCGTTTGGGCATGTTTGAGTGAATTCTTATTTTGTGTGGGGGGGGGGGGGGGGGGGGGGTAGAGGTAACCATCAGATAATCCGGACTTTCGGCAAATTCGATCCAGGCCTCCCCCCCAAATTAGATCGAATTATAGAGGGTTTACTGTACGCGAAATTTACTTTACGCAGTTTTTTGTCCAGGGATACACCCTTGAGTAAATAGAGAGGTTTCCTGTATTATATATATATATATATTTTATATATATATATTATATATATATATTATTTTATATATATATATATATATATTAGGGAGTCCCAAAATGCAAAAATTTTGAAATGTTGCACGCTCGTGTGTTATTCCGGTTCTCTCATAGTAAAACAGTATTTCGTTGAAAATTTTGGGCAAATTGAGTAATATTTAGGGTCCCGACAAAATGAACATTTAGGTGACGTGACTCGAATTTCAGGATTTTTCTAAATTTCCACTTTTTTTCTCCCTCAGGTTATCAACATGGCAAAAAGAGCCGCTAGTAATCTTGGCTGATCGACAAGGCTCCAATCGATGAAATCACCGAGCCCGGCTACCATCGAAGGAGCAGGTCCTCCTCCGCTACTACCACCACCACCGGGAGATGGGGAAGACGGCGAGCGGGAGCAGGAAGGCGGTGGTGGAGGAGGTTTCTCCCTTCTGGTCGCGCGCCGGGATTCCGACAACTACAGTAATACACGCCAGCACGAAGCTGTCAAAGCTGGTAAAGGCGTACAATGACCTCAAGAAGAACAAGAACAAAGACATGCCGAAACATCGTATGGATGAGGAGATTTTCAAAGGAGACCTCCAAGAAATCTTCGACCTCGCACACTCCTCCTCTCTCCAACGGGCAGACGTGAAGGGACAGGACAAGGAGTTCCTACGGAGTCAGAGAGAAGACAAGAGGGGAATCATCCATGGCTGGAATTGACCTCGTGACAGCGAAGAAGGTGGAGAAGCAGGTCGAACGCGGAACTCGACTCAAGCAGCTCCGGGAACGTGAAGACAGCGACATTGCCAGGCTGACTGAAAGGGCGGAAATCCCAAGCCAAAGCAGTAGCAGCAGCAGCAGTCCTGTGTCGACGACGTCATCACCGACTCGTAGATCCCGAAGCCAGAGGAAAAAACTCAAACAGTCGCCATCGATCTCCGTGAAGGATCTTAACCTCATTTCAACTTGGGATCGAGAGAAGTTGTCGGTGCGGCAAGCAACGTCAACGTTCCCAGCTACCGCTCAAGTTCTTGGAATGGACATTGGGAGTATGGCGGTCTCGAAGAGCACGGTCCATCGAGCACGAATTGCGGGGAGAGAGCAAGCCGCCGAGAAGATCATGGAACTGCGGAACCAGGAGATACCTGAGAGGTTGGTCCTGCATTGGACGAAAAACCCCCTCCCGTCCCTCTCTGGCGATACGGAGGACCGCATCGCCGTCCTCCTCACAGGGGAAGATGACGCCGAGTTCCTTCTTGGGGTCCCGGCAAGCTCGGATTCGACTGGCAGAAACGTGGCTGCAGTGGTCTTGAAGGAGGTGGACGAAGCGGGCGTCAGGGACAAGATCATCGCCTTCTGTTTCGACACCACGGCTTCGAACACTAGCATGGTGCAAGGTGCTTGCATTTGGATTGAGCAAGACCTCGGACGAAGCTTGCTTTGGTTGGCCTGCCGCCATCATGTCCACGAGGTGATCCTCAAGGATGTCTTCGAAGCCAGCCTCGGCTCTTCCTCTGGTCCTGACATTGGAATCTTCAAACGACTCCGTGATCGATGGTCCTTCGTGGATTCCTCGCAGAGAGAGACGGTGGAAACATCGGAGGACCTCGTAGAGTTCTTCGCCACCAATGACTGCCAGCAAGCTGAAGGACGACACATTGGCCTTCCTGAAGGAGGCTCTGATGTCGAAGAACCATCCCAGGGAGGACTATGAAGAACTTCTCCCATCTCTCCTACCTGTTCCTCGGTGGTTCCACAGGTGGTACAGCCAAACCATTCCGCCGTCCTGGAGCTCTCCATCAAGCCCGGTGGATGGCCAAGGCCATCTACTGCCTCAAGCTTCAGATGCTGAAATCCCAGCTGTCGCTGACTGGTCGAGAGAAGGCCGGAGTGGAACGAGTGGCCCTCTTCGTTGCTCTGGTGTACTGCAAGCAATGGCATGAGGCACCGATCTCTGTGAAAGCTCCGTTGAACGACATGCTCTTCCTCGAGATCCTCAAGACATACCCTGACCAAACCGTTGCCAAGGCAGCAGAACAAGCCCTGCGACGCCACCTGTGGTACGTTTCCGAGGAAAACGCGGGACTGGCCTTCTTCGACTCAAGGATTGATGTGGAGGAGAAGAAGCAGATGGTCAAGGCATTGGACAAGCCCGCCTCGAAGAAGGAACTCAAGCGATTGGAGGGAAAAAAGAATGACGATTCTTCCCTCCCTCTTGTCCTTCGTCACTTCGAAGACACGTCCTTCTTCAGAAACTCGACGCTGGACGAGGGCTTCCTGGCAAAGGACCGGCATTGTGGGAGGACGACCGATTCAAGGACGCTCGGAAACGGGCACTTGGCCTCCGAGGGGTCAACGATGCCGCGGAGCGGGGCATCGCCCTAGTCCAGCGCTACCTGGGGTCCACGAAGTCGGCCGCACAGAAGAAGTATCTCCTCCAGTTAGTCCACCACCATCGGAAACTTGTGGGGCGGGAAAAGAAGGAGGACCTTCAAAAGAAGGCTTTCTGAATGGAAACAATGAAAACTGTCTGTTTTGGTTTCCTTATAAGTTTCTTTCTAAAAATGTGGGATGTTTTGAGTTTTTTCTTTGTTTTTTAAGGTTATTAGAAAATTGTTCAGTTTGTCGCGACCCCTAAATATTCTCCGAATTTCATCTAATTTCACAGGAACTCTTCTTATGCATGTGTGAACAGAAGTAAAACACGAGCAATTGAAAAAAAAAAAAAGTTTTATTTTTTCCCTCTATGATCTTGGGACCCTAATATATATATATTATATATATATATATATATATTAATATATATATATATATATATATATATATATATATATATAAAACAGCCAAATTCCCAACATCCGACCTCCAAACATCCGACTTGTCCAAACAACCGACCTTTTTCACCACCACATTGTGTCTTGTTTTGGCCATTTATTTTACTTTGTTTGTTTTTTAGTTTTTAGAAAACATTGATTTGTGGCTTTATTTATGCATGAATTTTACTTTCGCGTATACCACTGGATCGGCCTTCAAGAGCTGCATCTTTTATGTTCTATACCATTTTGTCCTTACGTTTATGGTTACTGTGATATCCGAACATCCGACTATTCCAATTATCCGACCTACCTTCGGTCCCTCCAAGGTCGGATAATTAATACTTAGCTGTGTATATATAATATATATATATATATATATATATATATATACAGGGAGGTCCCGTTATACGAGCATTCGCTATACGAGAAATCAATTATACGAGCTGAGTAAATTGGTGGTAAAAAGTGGAAGAGGTCTGCGCACCCCTCCCTTGTCCCTTACCTACCCTACCCTCTCTTGTATCACGCGGCGTCCCCTACAGTACAACGTCTTTTTTGCTTGTATTGTGCCTTGAGTCGATTTTAGTGATTTGTTGGTTTACTTAATGTGCTTATTGTGACTTATTTGTGCTCTGTCCTACTGTGCTGTCACACTCTTAATTCACTGTGTTTTGTGTGGTGGTGTGGTGGTGTGATGTTATTTTGTGTGCTATTTTCTCTTTCAGAATGCTTTTTCTACAGAATAGGTAGTACAGTGTGGACGAACAGACGCTGTGTGTTTGTTGTCTTTGGTATAGTTTATTTTAGCTTGAAAAACATGTCTTTGATGGGGTCCTGGAACCAAACCTATATTTTTACCATTATTATGTATTTCGCTATACGAGATTTCGCTTTACGAGTATGCCAGGTGGAACCTAACTGCTCGTATCTTCGGGACCTCCCTGTATATATATATATATATATAATATATATATAATATATATATATATATATATATATATCATAATATATATATATATATATATATACACACAAACCTCAATTTCCCGACTAATAGGGGGGAGCACTGGTCCGGGAACCGCAAAAGTCCGGGAATCGCATGTATAAAAAAAAAAAAAAAAAAAAAAAACGTCCGATCCATTACCCACCCCCGGACGTTTATCCTACTCTAGTATTTACTGTCCGGCAACTGACAATATCAATTACCCCGCCGCGGACTTTTACGTCCGCTGAGCATGCAGCCACCTGGCGGAGGCAGCAGAAAGTGTTCAAGTCTCAAGAGACGTTCTGCACCAGGGGCAGTGGGGGTCAGGGACTAACGGAGGCTGTGCAGGTGAACCGTGAGTGTCGTGTGCCCAAATGTAAACAATACGACCGCTGAGCATGCTGCCACCTGGCGGGAGCAGCAGAAAGTGTTCAATAGTCTCAGAAATGTTTCCCACCAGGGGCAGTGGGAGTCATTTGACTGACGGAGGCTGTGCAGGTAAACCCGTGAATGTTGTGCCCAAATGTAAACAATACGACCGCTGAGCATGCTGCCCCTGGGGGAGGCGCGGACACTGACCAGGGGTGACAGGAGACGCTCGGACCGCCGGACAACTTGGTCAATTTACGAACAGGACCAGGCATGTCAAAGTTTTAAAAAAAAAAAAAAAAAAAATGTCCGAGACTGACATCCCCCGGGCCTCGGATTTTGTCCGGCAAAAACCGATATCCGGGAAAAATTTTTATATATATATATATACAGGAGAACCTCGTTTATCCGGCACCCCCCGGGGGGAGCGCATGCGCCGGATAACTCATTTTTGCCGTGTTTTGAGAGTTACTTTATGAAAACCCCCAAAATCTTTTTTTTTTTTTTTTTTTTTCCATCACAAGGAACTGGCCAAGGGCACAACAAAATGGGTAACACAAAGGCCGCTTAGTTGCCAAATCCCTATAAAGAAGACAGTCAGAGAAAAAAATAAAAAAGTGGGGTGAGCCAATTTAGTTCGGGGGTGTCTTGTTACTCTTCTTTTGAAAAGATGTAGGTCATAGGAAAGTGGAAAACAGAAACAGGAAGAGAGTTTCCCGAGTTTTTCAGGGAAAAAAAAAAAAAAAAAAAAAAAAAAAAAAAAAAAAAAAAAAAAAAAAACCTGGATCGATTAGTGCCGTTGTTTTGAGGCTGCCGTTGTTTTAAATGCCGGTTAAACGAGGTTCTCCTGTATATTATACAGGGGGAGGTCCGAAGATACGAGCAGTTAGGTTCCACCTGGCATACTCGTAAACGAAATCTCGTATAACGAAACACATAACTAATGGTAAAATATAGGGTTTGGTTCCAGGACCCCATCATTTAAAAAAAAAAAAAAAAAATTTCAAGCTAAAATAAACTATAGCAAACACAACAAACACACAGCGTCTATATTACCCACACTGTACTACCTATTATGTAGAGAAAGCATTCTGAAAGAGAAAATAGCACACAAAATAACATAACTGCACATTAACTAACATAAAACATGCATAACAAGCAAAAAAAGACGTTGTAATGTATGGGACGCCATGTGATACAAGAGAAGGTAGTGGAGCGGTTCCAAGGTTGGGGCCCCACACCTGCTAATTACCCCTAAAGGTCAGTCGCGCCTATATCCTTAATTACCCTTCAGGTCACGCCTTGTTAGGGGTGACCTGACTGCGGTCCCAAGGTTGGGGCCGCATACCTGCTAATTATCCCTAAATGTCAGGCCCCACCATATGCTTAATTACCCTTCAGGTCACGGCTTGCTAAGGGTGACCTCACTGGGGTCAACCAAATCCCCCTTGTTTCAGCCTGGAGTGGTAGGGCGCGCATTTTGAACTTGATAATTTTACTCACCCCAGTTTGAATGTCGTATCATTGGATTTTCGATCTCGTATATTGAAAATAGACCTTAATTTACACATCTCGTATCATCGGATTCTCGTATACCGATGCTCGTATAACGGGACCTCCCTGTATATATATACAGTCAACCCTCGATTTAATGGACTAAAAGAGGGGA
The DNA here is from genome assembly GCA_016584305.1 of Chionoecetes opilio. Taxonomy (NCBI): domain Eukaryota; kingdom Metazoa; phylum Arthropoda; class Malacostraca; order Decapoda; family Majidae; genus Chionoecetes; species Chionoecetes opilio. The sequence continues at coordinate 22,156 of JACEEZ010000295.1, forward strand.
GAAGTGGTCCGTTAAAGCCGATTGTCCGTTAGAGCGAGGGTATTTTCCCAAGGGTGTGAAAATATAGGAAAAGCACAGGAAAAATTGTGAAATATATGAGAAATAATCACAAACACAACCAGACCGTGTAGCTAAGTGGGAGGTAAACAGTGACTGGCGCTACATGCTGGATTTGGTACGCCCCTACACGCTGTGAAATAAATGAAAAGTAATCACAAACACAACCAGACCGTGTAGCTATGTTGGGAGGTAAACAGTGAATGGCGCTACATCAGGGATTGGCACATTCGCCTACGACTGTTCGGGACTGGTATTAGGACTCGAGGTAGTAAGTATCCAGGCTCGCTCATTACTGCTTGGTATACTATAAAATATAATTATTCTAGGTGAATGTAGACATACAATCGCATAAATAAAAAAAATCCGATTTATTTGATTTAAATAGATTTTTTTTAAATATTAATTTGATGTTCTATATGAAATCAAACTATACTACATGATATTGTTTAGCATATTCATAACTAAAGAGATCGAATAAATGAATAAAAAATGCATATAGCATGAAATAAAGATGAATTTACATATTTTCTATTTCTGTGATGGACGTTTTCACATCAATAGGCCTATGTCTATAAGCGCATTTTCGCGATGTTTGCCAGGCCGGTCTAAACTGGTCTAGGCTGGCCCTTAGTATACTTAATATTTATACCCATTAGTATAGTTATACAGGTTCACAATCTCTTATCCGAAAACCTTGGGACCAGACACTTTTCGGATTTCGGAATTTTTGGATTTCAGAATGGAAGATTTTTAGCGTAGATTTTAACGCTTTTTAGATAAAACATTACAAAGGGAACAGGTGGCTCTTGAATCCCCTGAATAAATAATTAAAAAAAGATAAAACATTAAAGTAATCGTCCAGACCATTTCATCATTTCTGATTTAATGCAGTCAAAATATAGCCATGATCGAGTATATCAACAATATGTTGTCACATTTTGCATCCAGTCACCCGTTTTTAAATGATCCGCATTCAAAATCTGTAAATTCCTCGTGCTCTCAAAACACAACTGTTTATCAGCAGACGACGCACCATGGGTCGGCAACGTCACAACAGGGAGCCTCCCAGCACCGCCTGATACATATGCGCGGAGATTCTGAGAAAAATGTAGTACTTGGGGAATTTTGGGTGTTTCTGATATATTTTTTGTGCGATGTGGCATGTACTTGCATCCTGTGTGGGTGCAGCGTGGGGGCTGTGCCTTTACCGAGAGCTTAGCACCCATTTGCAAACTGTGGGCGACGATATACGTGTGCAGATGTGTGCGCGGCGGCAAGCGGCGGGTAGTAGCAAGGCCACCGAGATGAGAGGGCTGCAGTACCCTGGCTACTACCAGCCGCTCCCTGTCGCTCCATAGGTCTGCACACATATATCGTCGCACGTGTGGGTTGTGAATGGGTGCTAAGCTCTCGGGAATGGCAGGGCTTTCTTGCCGTGCCCATGCAGGATGCAAGTATGTGCCATGTCCGCACAAAAAATATACCAGAAGCCCCCAAAATTCCCCAAGTACTACATTTTTCTCAGAGTCTCCGTTGTCTGTGTCGGGCGGGGCTGGGAGGCTTACCTCTTGTGTCGTCGCCAGCAAGTTTCGCGCCACGGCTGGAATGTGGCTGTTGTTTTTCCCGCACTTTTTACAAGTCATATTTTTAGGGAAATAAGGCGTGAAAATTAATATTTTTTTTGTGGATTAGGTATTTGAATGAACATTCAACATAATTATGCAAGAAAAAATGGGTCTGGACGATTACTTTAAGTAAAACTTTAACATAAACTGGCTCAAACTAAGCTAAACACAAGAAAATATACTTACATGCAGTAAAAGCACAAAATAACTAGTTTGAGGATTCTGGAGAAGTGGGTAGATTAATGTCGTCATCGTTGTTATGGTGACCATCGTCTTCGGTTGAAGTTGGACATCTGATGATGGGCCAGCAACAGGATTCTCAAGTTCAGCAGCACTACGAGACGGCCTTTTTAAAGACTTCCTCCAGTGTCATTTGTTTCATTAATAGAGGTTTCTGTCTAAGCAATCTCTCTTTGATTGAATAAACTGCCATAATCTCATGGACACTGATAAATGTACGTTGTTCCATGCCACCAATTAACTGATCACACAGTTTTACCATATCATCTAGGGGCATTTTTTCACCTGTGTTCATAATGTCTTCATCCTCATCACTACTATCCTCATGTTTATTGTATCTAACACCATTTCAGCAATTTCTCCATCACTCAAGGAATGCACAACAGGAGCGTCATTGTCAACATTCAGTACTTCTTCGATATCAGCTGACTCTAACGTATTTACATTTTCTCTTGCAACACTTTTGGCATAAGCAATGAGGTTTGATATCATCTTCCTCTCGTTAGTGACACGGAACCCTTCAAAGTCTTCATCTGTAGGCTCATTTTCATCAAACATTGTTGTAGGCCAAAGTTTGTCCCAAAGCATTTTTTAATGTTTCTTTAGTTACATCTTTCCAAGCATTAACAAGTGCATAAATGGCATCCTTAAGGGTGAACTCTTTCAGGAAGTCTTTGATATCTACGCCTCTGTTGACTGCATCAAGCATGCAGTTCAGAAAAAAGTTTTTATATTTTGGGTCTTCATTGAGTGCAAAATTCCTTGGTCACAAGGTTGTATTAAAGATGTCACATTAGGGGGGGAAGATAAATGCCAAAAACATTATTTTTCACAAGAACCTCAGCAGGGGGATGTGCGGAACAGTTGTCTAGAAGCAATAAAAATTTCAGTTTTCTTCCAGTCCAGCTTTCCTACAATGAGCTCGTGCAGCTGGTACGAAATGGTTATTGAACCAATCGGTAAACATTTCTCTGGTTACCATGCTTTCTTGTTTGCACAATAATGCACAGGTAGATTTGTTACACCTTTAAACATCTTGGATGTTGGCTTTTTCCAAGCACTGCCAACTTTAACATGTGTGTGCCTGCAGCATTTGCACACGCAAGAACAGTCATCCTGTCCTTAGTGTCCTTAAAACCTGATGGTGCTCTTTCATCTGCCGTTGTTAGTTTTTCTAGTGACGTAGCGCCAGTAGAGTGCAGTTTCATCAGCATTGTATATTTGCTCCGGACCGAGGTTTTCATTAGATACCATATTGGGAAATTCATCAATGTAACGTTCAGCTGCATCATAATCAGCAGAAGCTTTTTCACCACAGATTTTCAGATATTTTATACCGTGACGCTTCTTAAATTTCTGCAGCCAACCTTCTGAATTTTCACATTCACCTTTAATGCTCAGTTCTTCATGGTATTTTCTAGCTTGTTTTATTACCATCAAACCAGTCAGTGGCATACGTTCACTTATTCGTTGTCGAACCCACTCCATCAGCACACGGTCAAGATCTTCGTTTTTTGCCCTATGTAGCGTTTTCCTATTTTCATTAGTTTCTGGTCATCACTGTCACTGTAAAACTTCAACAACTTATGTTTCAGTTTCTTTAGGTCGTATATTGTTGTAGTTCCCACACCATAATCTTCAGTAAGACACCGCGCAAAATCACCACGATCAAGCTTCTGCAATAACTCTACTTTCTGTGCTATCGATAATGACAGGCGCTTCCTTTTCTGTCTCTCACTGTTATCCATAGGGGAATTTGCAGCTCTTTTAGGCATTTTCACAGTCCTCAAAGTAAAAAAATCTGCAAAAATTAACAAAATATCCTGAACAGCAGAGCGACGTGCGTCTGACTGGTAGAAGCACTGAGACAACACTGCATGTCCTGGGTTGACCGTGGGCGTTTCGGGTGAAGTTTGGCGCCAAACGCGAGCTTTGGTATGCAGACGACATAGTCTGGAAATTTTTTTCGATTTTCGGAGCTTTTTGGTTTTCAGAATTTCGGATAAAAGATTGTGAACCTGTACCTACTTTGTATATTTATATCTATTATCGGTATAAATAAACGTGTGGGCGTATATAGTAAAAATATAGGTGTGATATAATGGGCGGTCCTACCGTCCTGCAACCCTTACCCCCCAAAGACACACCAAATGATTATTAATTTGACCTCCGGTAAAAACCTAGCTGGCATATGAAAGCTGAACCGTGGTCATCATTTGTCTGTGATGAAGTCGGCTAAAACAAAATATTCCCGGGATTTTGCTATATCACTCTGTTTGACCTAATTTTTCAGTCATCCCTCTACTTGACTTCCCAATCGGATTCAATGGAATTTTGTTGGTAGTAATAATTACTTCGGCGGTTTTAAAAAAAAAGAATTATTTTTTTTGTTTGATAATCATAATGCATATTAAACTTTGGTTAATATCACTGGCTTTTTATAAACAAAAGTAACATGCACATTCTCTTTGGTTATAGTAGTGTGGCTTTTGTACAGTACAACAAAAATATATATATATAACTGAGAAAAAAAAATTCTGCTGTGAAAACAGCCCCATGGCAATTTGCTATCTAAAGTGCCACAGTGGATTCCCCCGCACCACTCATTTAGTCTCATTATGATATAATTATACTACAATGATATAACTGGTGTTCATAAAGCCCATTTGGGGTTTAAATTTTTCCTTCTTTCCCCTCTCGTTTTCAAATAATGATAAGGTTATGATTTAAATCAGTGATTTAAAAAAAAAAAATCATTTGATTTAAATCATGATTTAAATATTAGGATCCTGTATTAGGATTAAATTTATCCTAATACAGGATAATAATCCGGATCTTCAAGTCGCTTGTGATCCCTGTCTTACTATATGGTTGTGAGACATGGATACTAAATAGCGTCTAATAAATAAACATCTGTGGGGTGCTGAGGGGTAAGTATGAAAAAAATACTATACGTATATATATATATATATATAATATACTATATTATATATATATATATATATATATATATATATATATATTATATATATAATATATATATAATATATATATATTACACACAACCTCGATTTTCCCCGGATATCGGATTTGCCGGACAAAATCCGAGGTACGGGGGTATGTCAGTCTCGGACATTTTTTTTTTTTTTTTTTTGTTTTTTTTTTTTTTTTTTTTTTTTTTTTTTTTTTTTTTACGTTGAAATGCCTGGTCCTGTTCGTAAATTGACCAAGTTGTCCCGGGGGTCCGAGCATCTCCTGTCACCCCTGGTCAGTGTCCGTGCCTCCCGCCCGGTGGCAGCATGCTCAGCGGTGTATTGTTTTACATTTGGGCACACGACACTCACGGTTCAACCCGCACAGCCTCCGTTAGTCCCCTGACCCCCCCTGCCCCTGGTGCAGAAACGTCTCTTGAGACTATTGAACATTTCTGCTGCCCCCCCGGGTGGCTGCATGTCAGCGGACGTATAAGTCCGTGGGGGGGTAGTTATATTGTCGGGTTTTCGACCTAAATACTAGAGTAGGATAAACGTCCGGACTTTNTAACCCCTAACTGGGTCATAAAAAAAAGTTAATAAAATACAAACAAAACGATGCAGGTCACAAGAAGAGGAAGAGGGAGGCATTTTGTAAACAAGGAGACACATTCCTCCCCCACCTAAAATGTTCTATATCTCCGAAACTATTGATTTGCGACGGAAAGCTCACAGAGAAAATGTCTCTTAGAATACAATAAGATAAACAAAAACCATGCTCCCAATTGTGTAGGGAAGTTTGGTGCTGTCGTAAAATAATACCTTTTGTTATTCCTCCTCGTCTTCCTCCTTTTCATCCTTATTTTGTGTCTTTACGTTATTTGTATGTTTATTTCTTCCTTCCTCCTCTTCTATATATTCTTTCTTCCTACTCTTCTTCTTCTTCCTCCTCCTCTCCTCTTCCTCTTCCTATATTTCCTCTAAATGTTGTATATTGACGGACGGTGGATGGAATTCTCGCCGAAACATCAACCTGGAACTCTCGCCGACGTGGAAACTGTAACCTAACCTGGACCTTGGCACAAACTTAGCCTAACTGATCAAGCAACATGCTTCAATGATCAACTAACTGATCAAGAACTAACTGATAACTGATCAAGCTGATGTGCAACATTCAAGGCCTGTATCCAAAATCCAACAGAAACAAAGTACCATTTTTATGTGATCTGGCAAAACTTGAAAATTATGCTTTTATGGCAATAACAGAATCTCACCTGTCAGAAGCTAATAATGCAGAAATACAACTCCATAATTACACAGTGTACAGAACGGACAGGAAAGACAGGTCACATGGAGGTGTTGTAACATATGTCAGGAATGACCTTGCATCAAGCACTAATGTCATGCTTTCACACTCAAACGGGGAAGTTGAAGTTCTAATATTACATGTTAAAAAACTATCGTCAATCATTGTAAATATTTACAGACCCCCTCTATGTACCACACAAACTTCATGGAGGCATTAACCATGATAAAGCAAGCCATTGAACACTTGCCCTCACCACCTCCTGATGTAATAATTGCTGGTGACTTCAATTTTCCATTTGTGAGATGGCCAGAAGGACAGATGGACGGAGGGAGCCGCGAGGACAGATACCAAGCCACGGGATTACAAGGCCTCATGGCACAACTGTTCCTAAGCCAAGAAATTAATGACCCAACAAGGGGAGATAACATCCTGGACCTCCTCCTCACCAATAATCATGAAATTATTCATGGGTACAGAATTGAAACCTCAACCCTCTCGGATCACAACCTAATTACAGTGTTAATGACAAAGCCAAGGAGACATGGGTCAGGAACAAAAAATGAGCCACAAACAATCAACACAGACTTTTAGAACCCTAAACTTCAACAGTGAAAAAGCAGACTGGGAAAATCTAAATTCAGAAACTAATGTCTGTGAAATGGGATCAACTGCTAAATGATCTTAACCAGACACTATGCTTAGTACATAGACAACAAAATACTTGAAATCTGCTGTAACTACATTTCCCCATAAGCAGATAGGCAAACGTAGGATGTACACCATTCCAAGAGACCGGAAAATACTGATGAGAAAAAAGGGCATCCCTGAACAAGGCATTGCTTAAAGTCAGTAACCACCAGAAGAAACTGACAGTTAAATCTAGCATTGCTGATATTGAAGTGAAATTATGTCAATCTCACAAGCAACAAAGACTACGAGAAGAAAACAAAGCCATTGAAACCATCAGAAGCAATCCAAAACACTTCTTCAACTATGCCAAGAGATTCTCTAAACTAAATGCACCAATTGGACCTCTGGTAACATCTGAGGGGCAAATGGAGGAGGGATGCCAAAAACATCAGTGAAATTTTAGCTGAGCAATATCGCACTGTGTTCAGCATCCCTGACCAAACTAAAGTTATACCCGACCCAACAGTCTTCTTCAGCTCAGCCCAGAACACTCAAGACACGTTACGCTAGAAGACATAATGTTTACAGAAGAGGACATAATAAAGGCCATTAAAGAAATTAAGCCAAATTCAGCGGCAGGTCCTGATGGCATACCAGCAAAATTGCTACTGAACTGCAAAGAATCCTTAGCTCGCCCCCTACACCTGGTGTGGCGTGAGTCCCTTAACACAGGTTAGTACCCTCACAGACCAAGACGGCCGTCATAACACCCATCCACAAAGGAGGAAGTAGAGGCGTGCCGCAAACTACCGACCAGTGGCTCTCACTTCTCATGTAATCAAGCTGTTTGAGAAGATCATGCGTAACCACGTCTACGCATTCTTGGAAGAGAATAACCTCCTCAACGCTAGTCAGCATGGCTTTCGGAAAGGTAGATCCTGTTTGTCTCAGCTTCTTGCTTATCATGACAGGCTCCTCAACCAACTGGCTTCTGGCAAAATTGTGGATACTGTCTTTCTAGACTTTGAAAAAGCCTTTGACAAGGTTGATCATGGCACTCTCTGCACAAGCTGCGTAAACTGGGCATAACGGGCAAAATTGGTGTGTGGGCTCCACAGCTTCCTAACATCCAGAACGCAAGTAGTAACAGCGAATGGGCCATGTCTGCAGACCACCAAGTTGTAAGTGGTGTCCCCAAGGCTCAGTCCTTGGGCCTCTACTGTTCATCATTCTCATTGGGGATATTGACGAGGGGGAGTGTCAAAATCAAAAGTAACATCCTTTGCAGATGATACAAATATCAGTAGAAGCAGAGAAGTACAAGAAGATGTTAACCAACTACAGCAGGATCTTAACAAAATCTATGATTGGGCAAACAGTAATAACATGAAGCTCAACGATAATAAATTTCAGTCACTCAGAGTTGGGGCAAAACAAAATGACCAAAACCCCACACTCTCCTGACAGGTGAAGGCCGAGAAATTACATCAAGCACCAATGTGAAGTGCCTGGGGGTCCACCTCAGCGACGATGCCACATTTAGGCACCATATAGAAAAAAACGGTGAAAAAGGCCAAAAAAATAGCAGGTTGGATCCTACGAACATTCTATTCCCGAGAAGAGGGCTGCATGTTAACTCTGTGGAAGGCACTGGTACAACCAGTGCTGGATTACTGTAGCCAGTTGTGGTCCCCTCACAGAGTAGCAGAAATACAAGCCCTCGAATCAGTCAAAGGTCTTATACTAGACAAGTGGAGGGAATGAAAAACCTCAATTATTGGGAAAGACTACAAAAGTTGGGCCTTTACTCACAACAGAGGCGGAGGGAGAGATACCAGATATTATATACCTGGAAGATCCTGGAGAACCTTGTGCCCAACCCTACTGCCATCAGTGATCTGTCAGCCCAGCACATCAACCCAAGAACTGGTCGCAAGGCAAGGAGGAGAACACTACCATCAGACGCACCAGCCAGGATCAAGACCCTCCTATCAACCAGTCTGCCTCATATTGGGCCAAAACTATTTAACAACCTGCCAGGAAAATTAAGGAACCTCACGGAATGCTCGGTGGAAAAATTCAAACATCATTTGGACAACCACCTACAAACAATCCCGGATGAACCTCCCGTGCCTGGATATACGTCTATGAGCAGGGCAGACACGAACTCAATATCGGACCAGGTGAACCTGCAACACAGGGATGCTGGGTTCGGATGCAGCGGTGGAGCACCACGACTGTGAGGGAGTACCCTCTAGACGGAAACAAGTAAACAAGTAAACAAGTAAGCCATTGGTGGTATTTCATAAAACTTGATTCAATGTATATATTGGGTCCTGTAATATCAAGAATTGCAACACTCGGCGACGGCGGCGAGAGTTCCAGGTACCTTTACGGACACATGCTACCTACTAATATTTCCGTGTGTGTGTGTGTGTGTGTCATTCACCCATGGTCTTGTCCACGTGCGCAGGACTCGCGATCGACAGTTTCGCCCCCATCCTCTTGCTCAAGGGGGACAGTCACCGCCTGCGTGTGTTAGTGAAAAAATGCCCGGGAGCGAGCGAGGATTCGAACCGGGTTACCACAAAATGGCAGGCTAAACACTTTATCCATTTGACCATCGTGGCGGTGGTGTGTGTGTGTGTGCGTGTCATGTCATCCATAAATTCACAGGTTACAGGGGAGTTTCGTACACATGTCGTTTCGTAACCCAAGTTTTGTTAGTTGGGTAAATTTTTACGATGGCACCAAAACTTCCCTACACAATTGGAGCATGGTTTTTGTTTACCTTATTGTATTCTAAGAGACATTTTCTCTTTGAGCTTTCCATCGCAAATCAATAGTTTCGGAGATATTGAACATTTAGGTGGGAGGAGGAATAAGTCTCCTGTTTACAAAATGCCTCCCTCTTCCTTTTCTTGTGACCTGCATCGCTTTTGTTTCGGCGCACCCGTGGCTACCTTACCTAACCTGAACCTTACCTTACCTTACCTAACCTAACCTAACCTAACCTAACCTTACCTTACCTTACCTTACCTTACCTTACCTTACCTTACCTTACCTTACCTAACCTTACCCAACCTTTAACCTCCTAACTGGGTCCAATAATAAAAAAGGTTAATAAAATACCAAACCAAAAGCGAGCAGGTCACAAGAAGAGGAACCCGAGAGGCATTTTGTATACAAGACGTTTTCCCTCCCCCAACCTAAAATGTTCTATATCTCCGAAACTATTGATTGATTTTTCGTACATACTTGGTGTCGTTTTGTAACTCTAGTAATCAAGTTCAACTCTGAGCTAAGTGTACCAAACGACTATGGTTTCATATAGACTACGAAACTACTTTTCTGGTGTACGAATCTACTGGTGTACGAAACAACTTGTGTACAAACTGACTGCACCCCGAGGAAGAACTGTCGCCGAGGGGTGCAGTCAGTTCGTTCACAAGTTGTTTTGTACACCAGTACATTCGTACACCAGAAAAGTAGTTTCGTAGTCTATATGAAACCATAGTCGTTTGGTACACTTAGCTCAGAGTTGAACTTCATTACTAGAGTTACAAAACGACACCAGGTATGTACGAAAAAACTCAGTGTACGAAACAACTAACAAAACCTGGGTACGAAACAACTTGTGTACGAAACTCTCTGTAACCTCCTCTTCCTCCTCTTCTTCCTATATTTCCTCCTTATTTTGTATACTTACGGACACATGCTGCTAAAAATTTTTCCGGGGGTGTGTGTTGTGTCATTCACCCATGGTCTTGTCCACGTGCGCAGGGACTCGCGATCGCTAGTTTGTTTTGGGGAAATGAATTAATTTGGCACTCATTTTTGGGGGAAATATTAGTTTGTGTTGCATTGTGGGCTGTTGCTGTGCCCCGCCCCGCCCCTCCCGGCCCGCCCCGCATCTCACCGCCGTAATGGTGTTAGTTTCATGTGTTTCTTGATATCTGTTACTAAAGCAAAGCCCACCTCTAACCTAACCTAACCTGATTTTATACCTAACCTAACCGTTTTTGGCTGAAATCACTAAAAAAAATGTATTTGATGTTTTTTTGAGGGGGTAGTAGATATGGTTACAGGGAGTTTCGTACACAAGTTGTTTCGTATCCAGGTTTTGTTAGTTTGATGTTTGAAGATGTTTGAAGAAATTTCGTCAGTTATCGACGCAGCTAAGATGGATCTCCACTGTAACCAGACAGCTCTCTTCTCAAACAAACCCCCTAGAGAGCTGTCTGCTAGTCCCTTATAGTGTTGGCCGAAATCAGCACCCCGGGAGGCGGGTTACAAACCCCCGGCTAACACCCGTACCCATTCACTGCTGGGTGGACAAGGGCTCGGGTTTTAAAGAAAACAGCCCAAACTGTTCCGCTCCGCCCGGGGATCAAAACCCGGGACTTGTCGGTTGTGAACCGAGCGTGCTTTTTCGTACACTGATTTTTAGTTTTTTCGTACATACCAGGTGTCGTTTCGAACTTTAGTATTCAAGTTATCTCTGAGCTGAGTGTACGAAACGACTAGGGTTTTCATATAGAGTACGAAACAACTTTTTGGTGTACGAATCTATGGTGTACGAAACACTTTTTGGGTGTACGAATCTACTGGTGTACGAAACAACTTGTGTGCGAACTGACTGCCCCCCGTAGATATTAACTAGTATTAACTAAGGTATTATCCAGATGAACACCGAATTCACTTTGGTGGACGAAAACTATTTTTTTGGTGAGTTTTGAGTGTTTTGAATTAATCGGGCTAACCGTTTCTATTGCAAATTTGTTTTATATTTTATATTTTATTTTTTAGTTAGGCAAAGGTTCGGTTAGGTTCAATTATTTTTTTTTGTCTTTTTTGTTGCAAATCACACCACACACAAAAAAAAATTTTGATTGTGACAGAAACGGTTAGCAGACTAATTAAAAAACACATCAAAACTCACCAAAAAAAAAAAAGTTTGTCCACCAAAGTGAATTCGGTGTTCATCTGGAATAATAGCTTAACTAAAAAATATTTAGTATTTAATTAATATATATTGATTTCCGCCAAACACGAGAGCTACAAAAAACACAAGATTCATTCAAAACGTTAACCCTTGAGGCCCAGAACGTAATTTCCATTGTAATCTGGGTGCCATTAGAAAATTTTTTAGTGACTATAATCAATGTTTTATAGCTTTTGACCTGCTTAGTATCCTTGTTGAGTAACTAATTTTGGGATATTCAGTTTCTTTCGAAATTTATGGCTCGACAACATACAATTTTTTTTATAGCAAAAGAAAGATCTGGGCGTGAAGGGGTTAATAAATATCAGAAAATAGTCATGTCATCTGTGAGAATAATAGCGGCCAGTTTTCAATTTAGGTATTATTCTAGTGTTTGCCCATACTCCCCGCTCTCCCCCAAAACAATCTTGGGGACCCGGGGGAATGCGGGATATTTTGGCTAGGGTACAAAATAGTCGTCGCAACCACATAGTTTTTTTAGTTAAGGGTGTTATAAAAAAATTTCCCCAGATCTAGGGAAAAGGGATTTTATTTCTTCCTAAGTCCTGTACGTGTGAAACCTGATGAGCCTCACAAACACCCGGGGTATCGGAACCCCCCCGCTAAGAGGTGAGGTAAAAAAAATTTAGGTTACCCGGGGGGCTCGAAGTAGGCGGAAACCTATGCTAGGAAGCCCTCCCTGTGCTAGAAAGTAAGGTTAAATTTGGTTAGGATAAGGTTTTGGTTAGATTATCGGGGGGTCGAGGGGGGTGGAGTCTCCGCTAGGAGGGTTTGGGTTTGATTACCGAAAAGGGTCCCCGCTAGGACGTTAGGTTAAGTTGGTTTGGTAACTTTCCCTGGATTAGGGGGAAATTTCCCTTAGAACTAGGGAATTTTGGTCCCCTACATTATTTTAAAGGTATGTTTCCGACACATTTTTTCTGCCCACCCGAAAAAACCCTGCCTTCCCACAGGTCCCCAGGCTTTTGGGGGAAGGGGACAGTATGGGCAAATGCTAGAAATTTACCCTATTTATTTTTTATTATTTTATTTGGTGTTATAATGCCAGAAGAACCACCCCGGGTTTCTCGCTGCCAAGGACGCCCATTTCACATTCTTTTTAACGGGCATAAACGCCCGAAATTGAAATGCCAAAGATTTTAACAGCAAAAAATTGAAAGACAAATTTTAACGGCAAAAAAATTTTAAACCCCCCTTCCAAATTTTTAATAACTTTATTTCATGATAAAATATTTAGTGATCTGTGTTTCATATGGAAGTGAACATATTGTGAACTGTGTTCTCTTGATAGAAACATGCAAGGAGTGGCTAGGACCAATTGGTAGTGCCATTATCACCTGGGTATTAGGAAGGCTAAGCTAGGTGAGGTCAAGGCTCTGGGCAGGGATGCTCGAAAATCCCTCGTAAGGGACAACTTACGAGTGTATGGCTACAATAACCTTACGAGGGTGGGCTGAGGGAGATGCTCGTATCGAGCAGTCACTCCCGTACGGTTATCGGTGGCCCTGGGTGGGGAATATTAGGGATATTCTAGGGATTTGTGTGGGGAAATTATGCTGACCAATCACAGAGCAGCGCCTCGCATGACGCGGCTTTATCTAGCCAATCATCATGCTCTCAGCTGTCAGGGAGCTCGATAAATAAATTTAAAGACTTCAAATACTGCTGTTTTGCTAAAATCAGCCCATTTCGGAAATCGTCCCGCGGACGCTTATTTAACCTAAATAACTCTACAAAACTTAACACAAACCCATCATAAACCTTACCCAAGCTAAACCAGACCTAAACATAACTTAAACATAATTAACACAAACCTAAAAACTATGTTTGCCGCTGTTTAACTAAGATCGGAAGATTTCTGAAATAGGGCCAATTTTAGCACAACACCGCCAGAATGTTACGATAATAACCTAGCGCCTAACTTCTGATCTTTTGGCGCTCGGTGGCATCTCTCCGTGAATCACTTAGTTCCTGTTGAGTTGGAGTTAATAAACGACGTTGAAACAAGGCGATAATGTATGTGAAGTGAGCTACCTGGCGTCTGGGGACTTAATGTAGGTCTGAAGGCAATTTCGAGGCAAAAACTTCCGATAGAGTTTTTTTAGCTCTACAACTTTTTCTTTAGTGAATTTTTTTCAATCTCAAACGTAAAAGGCTTTTTTGGAACAAAAAACCCCTGACACTGGCGGTGCGGGGCAGTGTCAGGGGGGTTTTTGTTCCAAAAAAGCCATTTACGTTTTAAGATTGAAAAAAATTTACTGAAGACAAAGTTGTAGAACTTAAAAAAAATCTCTCGGAAATTAGGAATCAAAATTGCCTTCAGACCTACATTAAGTCCGCCAGACGCCAGGTAGCTCAGCTGAAAGTCACTTCGTGACACTTACACTCACAGAAAAGCCATTACGTTCGAGATTGAATTTTTTTTTACTGATGACAAAGTTGTAGAGCTCAAAAAACTATCGGAATTGTGGCCTCGAAATTGCCTTCAGACCTATATTCCCAAGGAATCCGCAGACGGGCCGGAAAAAGGCTCAAAAAATTGGGGACAGATCGAAAATTGATTGT
>JACEEZ010000296.1:0-75000 GCA_016584305.1 Chionoecetes opilio
CTTTCTCCTTTTTCCCCCTTTTTTCCCCCCCAAAAACCCCCTTTTCCCCCCCGGGTGCCTCGGTGAATATAAAATTGCCCTCGGCCAGCGGTATAAAATTGTGCCTCCCCACTGAGATAAAACCTCCCAATGGAAAAAATTTTCCGGGGTTTGATATAAAAATTTGTAGTATATAAAAGGGATTTACCCAGGGAGGGAACAAGAAAACCAAGGAAAATTTGGGGCATTGGCAAAAAAAAAAGGGTTTTTTAAAAATAAAAAAAAATTTTAAAGGAAAATTGGGCCCCAAAACGAGGGGATTTGGAAATATAAAGCAGGTGAAGGGGAGGGGGCCCTCCCAAAGTAACAAACCAAACCAAAACCGAAATGGAAAACCCCCAAATTTTTGTGGAGGCCTTTTTAAAAATTTTGTTTTAAAAGAAAAAATTTTAGACGGGAAATAATGCAAAGGCAAGTGATGTTACATGAAAATCACAAAACCAAAATAATACAATTTGTGTAAGCCAGTGGGCTCTGAAAAAAGGTGTGGGGGGTAAACGCCACACAACCCTCTAAGAATTCAAAAAGAACATTGAATGAGGGCCCTTAAAAAATCACAATCTAAGAATTCAAAAAAAAGGTTTAAAAATCGAGCTTCCTTTTTTCCTGTTTTTTTTGGGAAAATCCCCCCCACACATAATAATCAAAAAGCCGCGGTGTTTGTGTTGTTGTGTGTGTTGGGGGGGTAAGGCTTTTCCACTTTATACCCGCATACCAAAAGGACAAACCCACCCAATAAAAATTCCAATATAAAAAAACCCCGATTAAAGGGGGTTTCCCCCCCCCCCGTAGTTTTTACTTTGTTTTATTTTTTTGACTTTGCCAGACAATAACAAAGGTTTGTTTGGAGGGGATTGGTGGTGGAGGGGGTTTGACCAAGAAAAGCCCCTTCACAACGAGTAGACTTTTCCCCAAACCCAATGCCACCAACCACACACACGAGTAACTGTGTTTTCCCTTCAGGGGAATCACCTAGGGTAGACATCCACCACTGTTTACTTTTTTTCTTGTCTTTGGACACAGATATGAACACTCTCGGGTGTTTTAAGGGGTTTTTTTAGCAGATTGGCACATAAAAACAGGGGTTTTTCTCTTTGTCGCTATATGGGCGAGGAAGGGGGGTAGAAAAGGAAGCGAAAGGGATTTTTCTGCGCTGACTACGTCAAAACCCCAATACAGCGCGTTCCGCGGCCCAAAAGTCATTTTTGGGGCCCCAAAAAAACTGCATTATTATTCATGGTGCATTTTTAAGCAAAAAAATATGAGTACAGTGATAGTGCTTATATTGCATCCAAAGTTTCAAAAAATTCCGGTTTTAGGTGTGAGAAACGGGTCCATTCCCCCTCGCTAGTGAGTATAAAATCCCTCGCCAGTGAATAAAAATGCCGCCAGCTGAGTAAAATTTCCCTGCCAGCTGAATATAAAATTGCCCTCCCCCAGCTGAGTATAAATTGCCTCGCCAGCTGATAAAAATTGCCTCCCCCAGCTGGTTAAAAGGGCCTCCCCAGTGAGTTAAAAATTCCCTCGCCAGCTGAGTATAAAATTGCCTCGCCACTGAGTATAAAATTCCCCTCGCCAGCTGGTATAAAGTTTGTAAACAAAACCGGGGTTTTGCTTTCCTTTGTGAACGCAAACCCAACCCTGAACCCAGAACCCAACCCTAAACTGAAAGAACGGTTCATGCATGGGCAAAAATAAAAAAGGGGCCCTTATAGGGTATTAACTGCTGGAAAAAGGGTTTTAGCATATAACATTTGGGTTCCATTTATTTAGTTTGCATTTGACCCCTGGGGGACTATAGGATAATAAAATTTGGGTTAAATTAATCCTGTTCTGGTTTGGTCTTTTTGGAGGGTCGGTCTTGGTCTTGGTCCCCGGAGGGCTGGTTTTGGTCCGGAAGGTTTTGGTCTTGGTCTTTGCTTCAAAGGGGTTTCGGGTCTTGGTCTGGTCTGGAGGGTCGGGTCTTGGTCTCGGGGGTGGTCTTTGGTCCAAAAGGTCTGGTTTTTGGCTTGGTCTCGAAGGGGTCTGGTTTTGGGTTCGGAGGGTCTGGTCTTGACTACAAATGCCAATTTTTTTTCGTCGTCGAGTTTCCTATTTTCCCCCGGTTTCTGCTTTTCAGGGATTAAATACAGAATGCCTGAACAGTTAGGTTTTAGGTTATTGGTTTTAGATTATTTTGGCCGTTGACTAAGTCTGGGTTTAGGTAGTGAATGAGCGGGGGTGGGGGGCGTTCCCCCCCCGCCAGCACCGAAATAATACTGACGACATATTCAGTAGATGGGTTAGGTTGAAAAGAAAGCCTGCATTCTAGTGATTTTTTTGTGCTTTTACCCCAAATTTCCCTCGCTTCATAGCCCTCCCCCGGGTTAAAATTTCCCCAGGGTTGGGGGGCTCCACAAGCCTTATGCTTATTTTTTGTATTTTTTTTCCCCTATTTGTGCATAGTCCGTTTTCCCTTATAGATTTTTTTTACAAGTAGAAATTATTATCTTGTTGTACCCTTAAAAAAGTTTTTCCTTTCATTCCCGTTGGCCCTCCTCCCCCATTCATACCACATATACCTAATATAACAGTTTCTCCCCTCCCTATCATATTCCCCGCAAAACAGTACCAGTGCTGACTGCTCTCCACCCCCCATCCCCCATTTTAAAAAAAAACTTCTCCCCCATTCATCCATTATAACCCCCCCCTACACCCTGGTCTTGAACTTGCCAGAAAAAACTCACCCCCGGCTTCCATCTTTAACCTCATTGTATTTTCTCTGCTCACATACCTTTAGGGGTACCCACTCTTCTCAGACATCCTTTCCCACCAATCAACATTCCTTTACCTCTATTTTTCCAGTGTTCCCAGTGGGAAAAAAAAAAAACGTACCATTAACCCAAAGCTCAAAAAGTAAAAAAGTACCACATGACAGAAAAAAAATATAAAAAAAATATCCATTATGTTTTTTTAAGATATATTTTTTAATGAATAAATACTAAATTTATGAAAACCTTTATAAACTAATTTAAAATTTAAAACAACATCTTCGCCTGGGGGAAAAGGGGGAACCGACAGAGTGGCTAACAAAAAAAAAAGGGGAAAAAGAGGGCAAAAAGAAGGGGGGGAAAAGAGAGAGAGGGGAGAGGGGGGAGAGAGAGAAGGGGGAGAGAGAGAGAGAGAGAGGAAGAGAGAGTTCCAAATAATTAATACGAAAAAAAAACCTTGAGAGAACCCCTACTTTTATAATGTGCAAGAGAAACTGTCAAATATCATTACTTCAATACATTATTCATTCATTTTCTACGTTAACACAGCTGCTTTTTAGTAAAAAGATAAAATATGGGCAAATTTATGTTCTCACTGGGAAAAACCCGCACTATCTAAATAAAAGTGCAGTTGCAACCAATACACCCTTTTGACCAATACTCTTTTGAATAACTGGGGGGTTACGCCTTCCCCAAAACCCCCCCGCTAGTTTAAATATCCTAACCCCGGGTGATTACGTAACCAACCTCACTGGGGGGGGTTTCGGCCCCCCGGAACCCAGTGTTATTTTTCATTTCCGACAGCTGTTGTGAGTTAGAAATACTCCTTATGTAGACCCCCCTTTTGATTTATTGCTTTGCGTTTTTTAAGTAGAGGGGTCCACAATTCTGGTTTATATGCTCCACCACCCCCAATAAGTGGAAAAAAAAAAAAAAAAAAAGATTAAGAAATAATAGAAAATATTTGGGGGGGAAAAAAATCGTTTTCTTTTCCTTTATTATTGTTTTCTGATAAACCAAATACTTTTTCCCCCTCCCCTTTCCTTTCTAACTTAAAAATGTCTCCACTTAAAACACTTCTTAATGCTAAACACCCAACACGCTAGTATTACCCGTGGACCCCAACGTAATCACAAGTATCCTCCCTAATTCCTAAATCATTTCCCGTCACTGAAAGTTGTTGCAGTCAAGAATCACATGTCCACAACATTCCAGCTATGGACTAATCCTTAGCTGTAATCCTGATTTTCACCACAAACTGCGTTTCGACAAGGTGTCTTCCCCAGCTCATCCAGCTGTCTCCTCCACAGCTTCCACAGCTACCTTGGGACCCTATGAATAACACCTTCCCTTCGTTCTCACGTTAACGACAGATATCAATGAATCACTATCTACATCTCTACCAACACCTTGTTCCTTAACATACCTTTACCAAGGGTGAGAACACACCTTCCCGTGATCCCACTCGACACGCTAAACTCGTTAGCTGATACTGAACCTACTATGTGCGTCTCCCTTTACTCTTTGCCCTCGGCCCGCCTACGGTGGGCCAGCAGCTACTATCGCCGGTATAAAATATATCACCGTATATTTTCAAACAGTTGATTCGAACTGAGGAGTGGAGGAAAAGTTTACTCTACTTGTTACTCAATTTTTATATATTACTTTACGCCCCCACTCCCATTCAACAACGTAACTCTTCGCAGTCATGTGGGGTCAAACGGTATTTAACCCCTTTTTCCGCGTTTTACAATTAGAATAAGAACGAAACGTTCATATACTTAAGAACCCCCGATTGTGTTGTGTTGTCGTTGTATTGGATCTAAACTGCCTTATACCTTTTATTTATTTCACTTTTACCAACTAACAGTACATGGCTTATCCCGCACTAGTCCTTTCCTCCCCTAAACACAGACACACACTCAAGGTACCTATAGGTTATCTGCCCATTCAGCACTCATTTTACTAATCGGCTTCTCTATCCATTCCCTTCATACCCTTGCGTACCCAGCCACTTATCCTTCCTTCGTTCGCAATCTCCCTTTATGCAGCCGCCACCCGTATCCTGTCACTTGACTCCTTCTCTCCATCTCATCTGTGCAAAGGGGTCCTAGCTATTGATGGAATAAATCTTTCTCTGTTTCTGTATTCTGTAACTTTAAAAAAAACCTGTTTGGCCATGGTTTTGATGCTAAATAGTTGTTACAGTCAATCATAAGAACATAATAGCTACAAAGAACTTACAGGGAACTACCTCGTGTATGTCTCCGGCCTCTTTAGCTTTCCTTATTTTCTATTTTCATACTTCTTATAAGCAAAATAAGAAGCTACAAGAGGCCGCGAGACCTCCACGTTGTAGTTCCTGTAAGATCATTGTAAGTGTTGGTAATTGCTGTATATCTATATGTGATTAGCAGTGCAATATTTTCTTTCTCGATCATTCGCCCTCTTATGCTCCACCCAGAGGGCTCCCACAGCTGTCTCCTCAATTTATAAAGCGAACTCTTCGCTCAAACCCCTTGCACTAATACCACACTTCTGGATGATAAAAGGGTTATGTTTCCTTTTGTTGAAATTATAGTAATATACTTAACGTGACCCTCACCTTGCTATTAACCCAAAAAACTACCTAACTGCAACGATACCCTATTTAACGCTAACTAAGTTATACTCATCATGGCAGGTTGGGTTGATGATATGAAGGCTCTTGATCATTATCTGCGGGGGTGTTGGTAGCGGTTGCGGTACACAGAGGTCGCGGCGATGGTGTGGTAGTGGCTGCTGTACACAGAAATGGCAGGGGCTGGTGGGCTGTGTAGATGTAATGGCGGCGATGTGTAGCCGCTGTGGTGCCAAGGTTAACTTGTTCTCCATCAGTTCCTGGCGCGGGCTCGTATAAAAAACCACTTGTGGTGTTTTTGGGGGACCACTTTGTCCAGCTTTACCGATTGATCGTTAACACAAATTGGCTGGACGCGTATTAAAGATGAGCGTGACTACACCTAGTGTACCAATCGAAAGAGTACACACACCTTGATCGTGTAGGATCTAATGCGCGAATTGATCGCCGTTCACCGATTGCTTATCTTATGTTGTTAATCCTTTGGGATTAATTGTGGTATTATAAGTGAATACCACCAAAATGATATTACTTATTAATGCATCTTAATTATACCCAAATCAATAATAATATATACATAGGTGGAATTTTTATTCGTCTCCCCTTGACATTGGGAGGCGTCAAATTCCACCATTCAAATTAATACCATTCTCATAATTAGAGAGCGGTTTTAGTGGATAATTTCCACATCCTTCTCCTTCATGCACTGTGTGACTATAGAGTATATGTCTCACATGTTTGGGGAGGATCCACTCATACAGCTCTCCTAAACAGGGTTGAGTCAGAAGCTTTTCGTTTCATCAACTCCTCTCCTCTGACTGTCTTCAATCTTTAAATCACCGCCGCAATGTTGCGTCTCTTGCTCTCTTCTGCCGTTATTTTCATGCTTAACTATTTCTGAAAATGCCTCCCTCCCCTCCCGCGGCCTCGCTGCACAAGAATTTCTAAAATTCTTGTCCCTATTCCTACGCTGTCCATCTTTTTAATGCAAGAGTTAACCAGTATCTTCACTCTTTCATCCCTTTCCAATGTAAACTTAGGAACTCTCTTCCTGTTTCTATTTTTGGATCTTCCTACGACCTAGAAATTTTCAAGGGAGGAGTGACAAGACACCTTCCATAATAAGCTGATCCATCCTCTTTTCATATTCTAATATATGATTTCTATAGGACTGGCAGCTATCGTACATAACAGTAAAGTCGCCAGGACAACGTTTCTTTGTTATTTACAGACGTGTGGTGGCGTTAATTCTTACATTTCTACATCCATGATTTCAGAAAAGTTAGAAGGGGCTATCTGGAAAGTCTGTGTCATTTTGTGTCTTCATCTGCGTCATATTAGGGCTATAAATGAACAAATTTTAAAAATAAAACCGAGTGGCGACGTTGTTATACCTACTACAGCAAAGTCGCCAGCTAGTATTTTAACCCAACAGTTGAGTCGCCACTCTGGGGAATTCAGGGAAATTAGAGGTAAAGTAAAACAAGTCTCTATATATATTAGCTGCGGAAGATGCTTGGATATAAAAAAATTCCTCTGCCAACGTGAAACAAATTCTATTCAAGTTTGAAAGATCTGGCAAGTCTTGTGTCCTGTCGCCCGAAAGGTGGATACTCCTGCCCTGCCCGTCGCGCCAAGAAAAATTGAGAGCAAAATGGGGCAATTTTTTATTTGCACTAAAAAAGCATAAAACAACGCTGAAACGGGGTTTAATTATATAGTCATGTAAAAATACTTTTGTAACTTTCTTCAGGGCACATACAAATCATTAGTGATCTAAAATTTCGTAATTTTTGGCGGGCTGGCCCCTGACGGGCAGGTGGCGATTTGGGAATTTTATCTAGGGTTTAGGGGGGCTTACAAATTACTTATATTTTGGGGGGGCCCTTGGCCAGCCCCTTTGCGTTGAACCCAAAACAAGATAAAAAGGAAGGGTAGTAGGGGAAGGAAGTAAAAAATAGGGGAACTAAAAATCAAAAAAAGCGATACGGGGATATGACAAGAAAAGAGGGAAATACGGGAAAATGAATGTGAAGTAGCGATGGGGGCAATCCCCAAAAGAAAGGAATTGTGATAGAAATGGGGGGTTAAATTTAAGGCTCGAAAGCAGGGTTTACCAGTATTTTTATTAACAAAAAAAATAAATATTTCATGTACCCCCCGTTGAAAAAAACCAATCCCAAAGCTCAGCCTACAGTAATGAAAAGAAAAAAAAGTGTGAGGCTAAAAACAACCTTCCCTAGAGGAGGAAAGGTTTAAAAACAACCTTACCTAGGGAGGAAGAGGCTACAAAAACCCTTTTATTTTAGAGGGGGGAGAGGCTACAAAAAACCCTTTACCTAGGGGAGGAAGAGGCTACAAAAACCCTTCCCTGGGAGGGAAGAGGCTACAAAAAAATTTTCCCTTAGAGGAGGAAAAGGCTACAAACCCCCTTACCTAAGGGGGAAAGGGAGGCTATAGGGGGGGCAGAAATTTTTTTTTTGGGGGGGAAATTTTGGAAGAAGCAAAAAGAAAAATCAATTTTTTTTGGAGGGACCAGGAAAAAAGGGAAGAAAGAAAAAGAAAGAAACTAAAAGATAGAATAAGAAAAGCCAAAAAAGTAAAGACCCGACAGAAAAGAAGTCAAAACGTCAGGGGGGGCCGTTAAAAAAAAAGGCCCTTTTGACTGAACTGAACTGAAGTTTTGAAAAGAAAAATTATTTTCTACCCAAAGTAGAATTTTGGATAGAAATGGGGGTTTAAATTAGGCTCGCCCCCTGGGGTTTTTTTTACCATTAGTTTAATAACAGTTCAGTTCAGTTCATTTGTGGGTCGGGAGTCAGGGCCTTTTTTCCAAGGGCCCACTCCCGACGTGTTTTTTTTTCCCCTTCCCGGGGGTTCTTTAATTGGGGGGGTTTCTTCTCTTTTCTATCTTATTATTTTCCTTCTTTTTCTAAAAACAAAATAAAATTTTAAATGTACCCCCGTTGTAAAAAAGCACTACCGTAGATAAAAGGAAGGTCGCCATGCAGTAAATTTCGCCAGGCGCCAAAATTTACGAATTATAGCTTTATTTTTTTACTGATTTTTATGGGGCCACTAAAGATTTTTCACAGTAGTTTATATCAGGGCTTTTGTAACTACCCCGTTTCAGCGTTGTTTTATGCTTTGGGATCTGCAAATATAACCCGTTTTTGCCTTTTTCTTCTCAGTTTTTCTTCGGGGGCGATGCAAACAGTAAACAAATAGCTTTTCGGGAGGCAGGGGCCAGAATTTCCCGATCTTTTTAAGCTTGAATAGAACTTATTTTTTACCTTGGGAGAGGAATTTTTTTATATCCAAGCATCTTCCGCAGCTAATATATATAGAGACTTGTTTTACTTTACCTCTAATTTCCCTGAATTCCCCAGAGTGGCGACTCAACTGTGGCGTTAAAATACTAGCTGGCGACTTTACTGTAGTAGGTATAGTGAGGTCGCCACTCGGGTTTTATTTTTGTACTTTGTTCATTTATAGCCCTAATATGACACAGATGAAGACACAAAATGATACAGACTTTCCAGATAGCCCCTTCTAATTACTGTCCTGAAATCATGGATGTAGAAATGTAACTATTAACGCCACCACACCTCTGTAAATAACAAAGAAACGTAGAACTGGCGACTTCACTGTTATCTACGGTAGGCTCGCGAACAGGGCTTACCAGTAGTTTATATGAACAGTTCAGTTCAGTTCAGTTGTTGGTCGGGAGTCAGGCCTTTTTCAACGGCACTCCCTGACGTGTTTCTTCTTGCTGTCTGGGTCTTTAATATGTTTTCTTCTCTTATTCTATCTTATTAGTTTCTTTCTTTTTCTAACAACAAAATAAAACTGTTATGTACACCCGCTGTAAAAAATCAATAGCTGAAGCTTGAGCCTGGGTTGTGAGCCTGTGTTTAGTGTTGACATTTGTAGAGTGGAGACAAGCGGCAGCCTAGGCCCACGTGCCCTATTGACGTAGGCTGTGTTGGTGTTTTAGGCCCAGCTGGTGTTTGCTGTGACGCTGTGGTAAGCATAGATAAGGAGCAATGTGGTGGTACAAGTGTGTGGAGGGTGAGAGCAAGGAGAGAGTGTACACAGACTTGCGGGTTGCCTGCGTGCTGGGTTTAGGAAATTCGGGTTTATTAGGCTATTATTATTTTTTTGGGCCGTGATTCAGTTGGGCCGTCACAGCTTTAGGCCGTGAGATGTGAACTTTTGTAGCCCACGTAGTCGTACCGAGCCACCAGAATAATTTTATTTTCAGATAAATGATCGTACAGCCTTAGGTCAAATAATGGGTAGAGTTCTAGCGTCCTTTCCCGCCCTTAGTAGTAATGTTTTTTGAAATCAGTAGTGATGCTATAATTCGTAATATTTGGCGCCTGGCGACTTGACTGTTATCTACGGTAGAGAACGTGTGTGTGTGTGTGTGTGTGTTAGGTTAGGTTAGATTTGGTCAGGTTAAGTTAGGTTAGGTCAGGTTACATAAGAACATAATAAGGAAGCTACAAGAGGCTGGGAGACCTGGTGAAAATCTTCAGAACAACAAGGGCTCCACGCTAAGGTGACCCTAATGTTGGCTCTACGGAATGCCGGACGTTTCGCCCCATGGATGTTTCGCCCCCGCCCAATCGCGGACGTTTCGCCCCCATTTGCGGACGTTTCGCCCCACTCGCGGACGTTTCGCCCCACTCGCGGACGTTTCGCCCCCCGGATTCGGCCCCCGGAAATTACTATACTGTTTCAAAACTGTTCATCAAATGACTACAAAATCATCAGAAATACTGATCGATTTGTTTACGCACAAAATGATGACGCAATGCTGTGATGGACCGGCCTTAAAGGGACAGTGGACTTCGAATTCCGTACTAGAGTCAAAACAGGATTTGAGTGATAGTCCATTTTTCTACGATAATTTCCATATTTCTTCTTCAAATCTCTCCAAATTTTGACACACTTAGTTTCTAACCAATACCTAACTAGTAACTACACGTCAATATTTCTGATGATTTTGTAGTCATTTGATGAACAGTTTTGAAATAGTATAGTAATTTCCGTGGGGCGAATCCGTGGGGCGAAACGTCCGCGAGTGGGGCGAAACATCCACGAATGGGGGCGAAACGTCCGCTAATGTGGGGCGAAACGTCCGCGATTAGGAGGGGGCGAAACGTCCGGTTACCGGCTCTACGTATTAGACTGACCTTAACACATCATGGTAAGATTGTAATGAGTGCCGAGCCTTACTTTGCCTACAGGGCCGAGAGTACATTTCAGGTTCTTGAGAAAAACCAAGTCCAGCGTTAGGTTAAAGGGTAATAATGGACGAGAGTTGCGCGGTCGTTTTTAGAGACACCCACTATTTTTTCTTGGCCTACAATAGGTGCTTGTTCTAATGGCGATAGTTTCATTTTGCGCAAAAAAAAAAAAAAAAAAAAAAAATTGCCTTACTTGTCTTACTGACCAAAAGACACAAAGACCAAAGCAGGGTGTGGGCCCGCAGGCAGAATTTCGAGTGTCAGGGCAGCGCGTGGCTCTCTGTGTGCGACTGTCACCACTGTTGCAGGTGCTGAGGCCCACAGTCCAAGCGGCTGCTCCCCCCGGCATATAGACTACGAAACTACGTTTTGGTGTACGAATTACTGGTGTAAGAAACAAACTTGTGTACGAATGACTGCAACCCGGGGAGGAACTGTCGCGGGGGGTGCTGTCAGTTCGTTACACAAGTTGTTTCGTACACCAGTAGATTCGTACACCAGAAAAGTATTTTCGTAGTATATATGAAACCATAGTCGTTTCGTACACTCAGCTCAGAGTTGAACTTGATTACTAGAGTTACAAAACGACCCCAGGTATGTACGAACAAACTAAAAAAAACCTGGGAAACGAAACAGCTTGTGTACGAAACTCCCTGTAACCTCCCCCCTCTTCTTCCTCTTTTCCTATTTTCCTCTTATTTTGTATACTTACAGACACATGCTACTGATAGTTCCGGTGTGTGTGGTGTTTTCATTCACCCATGGTCTTGTCCACGCGCGCAGGACTCGCGATCGCAGTTTGTTTTGGGGAGTGAATTAATCTGGCACCGTTTTTGGGCGGAAATATTAGTTTGTTTTGCATTGTGGGCTGTCTGCTGTGCCCCGCCCCTCCCGGCCCCCCCCGCATCTCACCGCCGTAAGGGGTGTTAGGGTATTACCGATCTCACTTTGGTGGACGAAAACTATTTTTTTTCTGGTGGGTTTTTATGTTTTGAAGAATCTGCGACCGTTTCTGTCGCAGATTATTATTATTTTTTTTTAAGGTAGATAAAGGTTAATTTTTTTTTTTTTTTTTTAAAGTTAGGTATAGGTTAGGTTAGGTATAGGTTAGGTTAGGTATAGGTAAAGGTTAAATTAGGTATAAGTTAGGTTAGGTATGGGTTAGGTTAGGTATAGGTAAAGTTTAGGCTAGGTTTAGGCTCAAATTTGTCATTTTTGCAAAAAAAAAAAAAAAAAAAAAGTGACAGAAATGGTTAGCAGATTCATTAAAAACACAAAAACTCGCCAGAAAAAAATAGTTTCGTCCACCAAAGTGAGTTCGGTGTTCATCTAGAAATTTACCAGTGTTAGTCTGATGTGTTTCGTGATATCAATAGTTACTGAAGCAAAGCCCACCTCTAACCTAACCTGATTTTATGCCTAACCTAACCTAACCGTTTTTGGTTGAAATCACTATTTTTTTTTTGGGGGGGGGGTAGTAGATATGGTTACAGGGAGTTTCGTACACAAGTTGTTTCGTACCCAGGTTTTGTTTGCTGTTTCGTACACTGATTTTGAGTTTTTTCGTACTTACCTGGTGTCGATTCGTAACTAGTAGTCAAGTTCAACTCTGAGCTGAGTGTACGAAATGACTATGGTTTCATATAGACTACGAAACAACTTGTGTACGAACTGACTGCACCCCGAGGTGAAACTGTCGCTGATGGGTGCAGTCAGTTCGTACACAAGTTGTTTCGTACACCAGTAGGTTCGTACACCAAAAAGTTGTTTCGTAGTCTATAGGAAACCATAGTCGTTTCGTACACTCAGCTCAGAGTTGAACTTGACTACTAGAGTTACGAAATGACACCAGGTATGTACGAAAAAACTCAAAATCAGGGTACGAAACAACTAACAAAACCTGGGTACGAAACAGCTTGTGTTCGAGATCAATATAATAATAATGGGAAATAATATTTATTCCCCTAGGTGTGATTGTCAGCCTGTCAGTGCGTCTGTGAAAGCATTCTCCTGACGGGATTCATAAGGGTAAATAAAGGGCCCAGGACAGTGTAGCGCTGTGTGGGTCCTCAGGTGTGCCCAGGAAACAGTACATTCATGAATGAGTTCCCTGTCCCAGCCCCCATGAACAGTCAGCCCCTTGGTAGTCACGAGGGCTGCAGCTGCCCCTTCCCCAGCTCCTTCACAATAACATCACCACCACAGAAGTGAGAAGTGGTTTAAGAAGTGGCAGGCACGGCACAGACACATGCGGGCGCTACACCTGGGTTTGCTAATGAACTGTTCCCCAGGGCCGGTTTCTGGTTTTGGTAACTTCCCTGGTTTCTGAGACACTGATTATATAATTATTATTTCCTGGTAAAGTTTTAGTGCTTTTTCTGATGGAGATACATTGTTATCAAACGGCAACCCTTGGATTTGGTGATGAGAATAAAAAAAAAAAAAACCTTCTATTGGGTTTCTGGGAAATAAAAAATACCTCCATCTGAATAAGCACTAATTTTAGGCCAGGAAAAACTAGTCAGTGTCTCAGAAGATGAGCACGCAGTCCTCGTCCATTTTTACCATCTGTTCCCCATGGCGGGTTTCTGCTCACGCCAACACTATTTTCGCCTTTGTCCCTGTTTATACCTGCCACAGTTTCCCCGTGACTCCTTATTCTTCAGGCAACTTGAGAGATCCTTTTAAAATCAGTCTTCCCCCGCCTGGGGAGCTAATGATGCAGTCCATTAAAGTCACGGAGTATTTCCGTTGTGTGGCTTCCATACCTTGCCTACTTGTCTTACTGACCAAAGACACAAAGACCAAAGCAGGTGTGGGCCCCGCAGGCAGGAGCAGAGTGTCAGGGCAGCGCGTGGCCCCTCTGTGTGCTGACTGTCACCACTGTTGCAGGTCTAAGGTCACAGTCCAAGCCGGCTGCTCCCCCGGCACTGACCCGGCTCGCCCCGGGCATCCCCGAGGGTTCCGCAGGACCGGCCGTCGCGTGTGCTGGCCAGAATCTGGCTGCGGTGGAGGTGGGGGCCGGGCAAACAGCATGAGTGGCCGGGAGCAGCAGGATCAGTCTGCCTCAGGGGTGGGGAGGCACAGGCGTGATGGCAAGAATCACCTGGAGGCAGGCAGCTCAGGCCACAAGGCACACAGTGAACTGAAGTGTCACAGTTGTGGTAAAACTTTTCAATACAAGAGTAAGCTTGAGGCACATTCCTTGACACACAGTGGTGTTAAGAATTATAAATGTTTAGAGTGTGGGAAAAGATTTACTCAAAAGAGTAACCTCACCAAACACACCCTGACACACAGTGGTGTTAAGAACTATGAATGCCTCGAGTGTGGGAAAAGATTTACTACAAAGTCACACCTCACCAGACACACCCTGACACACAGTGGTGTTAAGAACTATGAATGCCTCGAGTGTGGGAAAAGATTTACTCTAAAGTCAAACCTCACCACACACACCCTGACACACAGTGGTGTTAAGAACTATGAATGCCTCGAGTGTGGGATATGTTTTACTCAAAAGTCATCCCTTACCACACACACCCTGACACACAGTGGTGTTAAGAACTATGAATGCCTCGAGTGTGGGAAAATATTTACTACAAAGTCACACCTCACCAGACACACCCTGATACACAGTGGTGTTAAGAACTATGAATGTCTGGAGTGTGGGAAAAATTTACTACCAGTTCTCAACTCAATGAACACACCTTGAGACACACTGGCTATAAGAAATTCAAGTGTAATGTTTGTAGCAAGTGTTTCTATACAAAGAGTGAAATTGCCAGGCACGTGAAGATCCACTTTTGAGGTGGTGTGTTGTGTGGACAAGTGTGGTTGTACCCGTGCCTGTGGGAGTGTGTCCTGTGTGGCAATGGGTGGTGGTGGGCAGGGTGTTACATGTGTGGTGGCAGCCGTGCCCTTGTGTTCTGTGAGGGAGTAATGGCCCCAGCTGCTGTTGGGTTGGCAGTGCAGGTGTGACTTTCAATAAATGTTTATGAACATTATCATGATCATTTCTCATCAAGCAAAGTTTATAGAAATAACATGTCTTGAAGCAGTGTGAGTCTTTCAGGTAATGTCTCATCATCAACTGTTGGTGTGAGTGCCTTGGTATAGTTATAGACAATGCTGTCTATAACTATTGACTTTGTATGTTCAGGTTATTTAAACGTAAGTATGACGTCATTTCAAACGTCTAAAGTGACTATTCAAATGACGGGATGTTGTACAGACGTAGCGTAGACAGAATTTTTTTTCTTCATAACACAGAATCATAATTCTAGAATAACATGATTTTATTTCATGCTAGGTTTCCTTTTCACATTATAGATATCTCTCATATGTATCTCTTATATATATATATATATATATATATATATATATATATATATATATATATATATATATATATATATCACTGTGTGTCACCTTAGATAAGGGTGATTTAGGGTGTTGAGGTGACAGGGAGACGTAGCAGCGGCCACGCCATAACACTAATAGTCACTATTGTAAACAATACACACCTTCTACCACTAAATCACTAGCAACACAGGCTCCTTCCTTATATATCTTAATATCTGATACATCAAAACTCCTTAAAACCCAAGCATTCCAAATAGTCGGTCAGCCCCGGTCCGAAATTTTGCTCACCGGTATCAAATTAGGGCGAGAATGCTAAGAGTGTTTTTTGAGAAGGTATAAATGCCTAGAGTTAGAAAACATGTGATAGCATTGTGGGGGTGGCAGCTTTATATGAGTTATCTCCCTTTTTCCAAAATGGCCGCCAAAATACACCCAATAATTATGAAATTTTTAAATTTCGTTTTATGGGCCTATCATGTAGAGCTTTTCCTGGTGATTCCAACGGTATGCTTATTTGTTCCCTAGCTTCGATATTTGTCCCCCAAATCGGCTTTTCCTCTAGGGGAAGAACCACTTTTCCCCTGGCCTAGGGCAATTTTCTAAACGTGGTAAATCGGGAAGATGATCAAGTATAAAATGTATTTAGAATCCGCTTTTAAATACATATACCAATTCAATCGGATAATATTTATATACATATGTATGTACATATGTATATATGTATATATGTATATATGTACATAACTACGCTAATTACCTAAAACATTGAACACACCTTTTATGAAATTAATCATCAACATCGTCGTCTTCGTCCGTGCTCTCCTCATCATCTGATGAACGATTCTCGCAGTCTGACAGTTTGCACATATCAGTGCACTTAAGTCCATTTGCCAGACAGACACACTTTGGCAGTGTACACATCCTTGAACATTTGCAGGCCAGTAGGGCCAAGATAGCCTCAGGTGCTGGCCGACCATCCATCCAATCCACTACCATTAATTCCTCAGCTACATCCATGTCAATTTTCCACCCTCTGCCAATGGGACTTGGTACACCTGGGTCTTGCTCAAGACATCTTCTCCATATTCCAGCCTGGTAGTTTGCCCTTTGTGCATGTTTGACTAAGCAGTCCCTGCAGGGTGGAAGCTGATGACTCTCTATCTCACCTTTCTTAACACAGAACAAGTGGTACCTGAGATTATTGACCTTAGTGAATGCTGCTTTGGGGACATAGAGGAGACATGTGAAACACTAGTTTGTCCATCAGTTCTGAGGAGAGGTCCCATTCCTGGCCCAACTGTGTAAATGTGTTTCTGATTTCCCTGTTGTTGGTCACGAATTTTAGAGCACTTGCCTTCCCTTTACCTGCGAAAGCACTGGTAGTGTCACATCCAGTGTATGCATGTATACCAATAAGAGCTCTGCAGACATCTATGCCGATAGTGGCAGCGACTTTCCCGATGTCAACTAATCTAGTTCTGGTTCTAGTTCCACATTTCTGGAATAACGGGGCCCCTATCTTGTCATGGAATGCCAAACACATGATAAAGACATCTGTATCCTCTGCGCATATCACAACAGCCTGGTAGCCCTGTCTAGCAGCATGGACAGCATGGAAAAGTATGCGCCCATCTGCTTCTTCCTGCTGGCACTGGAGATCTGGTACCTCTTCACTGCCCCGTGATGTAATTTTGTAGCATTTGTCATCTACAGTTGTATACAGAATCTTCTCATGTAGTTTCTCCCTGTACACTGGCTTCCTCCATTCACTGACAATGAAGCTAATCAGACTGGTTTTGTTAGTTATTCCTGTCAGGAAACTTCTCCATCGCCTCACGATCTGTGCGCTTGTGATACCCTGCAGCTGCTGTCCGGTCTCTTCACCCCGTGCCGATCTCTCACTGTTCTTGATAGAATTCTTTCGATATGTGTCGAACACAACATCTATTCGGGTACTTTTACTTCCTTCACGCAATGCCATAGACAGTATTGTAGTGGCAATGTCTCCAAACGTAGCTTGATCAACCTGTACTCTTTGAACTAAGTTCATTCCATCGATCACAGAAGCCGGATTTTGTAGGAGTTGGTCTGCTACTGTCACATTCTTCTGCAAAGTTGTGGCTAAGGAAGCTTTGTTTGTTTTCCTGAGTAATCCGTCTGGGGTAGAGAGAGCCCAGGGTAGTGGTCCCAGGGGGTGAGAGAGGATGTCCTCCATCTTGAGATTGCGCCCTTGTGCCATCACTATGATGCGACCAAACAGAGACCGGTCAGCTTTCAAGATTATGTCCTTCCCACTTGTTTTCAATACTTTATTCTTACACATATTAGTGAATGTCTTCAGCTTGTTAGTTTTCATCGGATCGTGAAATAGTTTTGGTGGTGGGTCGTTCTCCAGTCTCTCATTGCGGAAAGTGGCATAACTCTTCTCTCCAATAGCACATGCTTTAATCAGGTCAGAGGCAATGTCTCTGTGTGCCGATTTAGCAGTAGAAATGCTTATGAGGTCTTGCTTCTCTGAGAATGGGTTGGCCCAGGCTTGAATGAGGCTGACGACTGCCGACACTGTTTCCTCATCTTTATTTATTCTTGGCTGCTGGAGATCAGCATGATTGAGTTTTGATTGGTTACCATGCACCATGTCTCTTAGGTGTCCAAGAAATTCACTGCGGTACTCTGCTGTTATGTAGTACCTTTTGATGGCTCCTGCTTTTAGGCTGAACCCTGACGTGCCTCCAGGAGTCTGAGTGTCCTTGTTAACCGTAACCTCAATTGTCTGATCTACAGGTATCCGCCCAAAGGGATTATTGCTGGACCTCTGCACTGAGAAATTACCTTGCTGGAAGGCTCTATGTACATCAGGATTTTTTTATATTGATTTGTATAATTTTGATTGTATTTTTATAATTATATAATATACAGTTTGGAAAAGGGGGATAACTCCCATAAAGCTGCCACTGCCACAATGCTATCACATGTTTTCTAACTCTAGGCATTTATACCTTCCCAAAAAACACTATTAGCATTCTCGCCCTAATTTGATACCGACCAACCCCCCAGGCTGATCGCCCAACCCCCCAGGCTGATCGCCCAACCCCCCAGGCTGATCGCCTAAAAATAGAATGAGAAAATAATAAATTATGTTGAGCACATTATATATATCTCTCATATGTATCTTTTTATATATATATATATATATATATATTTTATATATATATATATATATATATTATAATATATATATATATATATTATATATATATATATATATATATATATATATATATATATATATATATATATATATATATATATATATATATATATATCTATATATATATATATATATATATATATATATATATACAGTCGACTCGATTTAACGGACCTCGGTTTAACGGATTTCGGATTTAACGGACTCCATTTGCGTAAAAAAATTGCGGGCAATAATGGCATGCCAGACCGCTTATCGCCACTCGAATTGTCAACTCAACATAATTTATTATTTTCTCATTTTATTTTGGAATGCTTGGGTTTTAAGGGGTTTTGATGTATCAGATATTAAGATATACAGGAAAACCTCGTTTATCCGGCACCCTCGGGGGGAGCGCATGCCGGATAACTCATTTTGCCGTTGTTTTGAGAGTTACTCTTATGGAATCGCCCCAAATTTTTTTTTTTTTTTTTTTTTTTATTTTTTTTTTTTTTTTTTTTTTTTTTATTTTTTATATACATCAAAGGAACTGGCCAAGGGCACAACAAAAATGGGTAACACAAAGCCCGCTTAGTTGGCAGTCCCTATAAAGAAGACAGTAAGAGAATAAAATAAAAAAGAGGGGTGAGCCAATTTAGTTCGGGAGGTGTCTTGT
This sequence comes from Chionoecetes opilio, assembly GCA_016584305.1. NCBI lineage: Eukaryota > Metazoa > Arthropoda > Malacostraca > Decapoda > Majidae > Chionoecetes > Chionoecetes opilio. The sequence goes on from JACEEZ010000296.1 coordinate 18,893, forward strand.
TACTCTTCTTTTGAAAAGATGTAAGTCATAGGAAAGTGGAAAACTAGAAACAGGAAGAGAGTTTCAGAGTTTACCAGTGAAAGGGATGAAAGGGTTGCCAACCCTGCGTACCCCGCCAAATTTGAACTAAATTTCTGCCGATTTTCTCAGTTTTTGAAATAATTATACCTAATTAATGCCTGGGTTATCCTGCTGAGTGCCCCTTTCTACCCCACACTCCTCGTCAGGATGGACAAGCCAGTCCTCGTGTCCCACGCCACCACCACCAACACTCTCCTCTCTTTTTTCACAGGATCTCTCTGACGAGCTCAAGCTAGCCCGTGGTCCTCCCTGCTGGAGGCCCGGAAGAAAGAAAAAAAAAAAAAAAAAAAAAAATGCCTGGGTCGATTAGTGCCGTTGTTTTGAGGCTGCCGTTGTTTTAAATGCCGGTTAAATGAGGTTCTCCTGTATAAGGAAGGAGTCTGTGTTGCTAGTGATTTAGTGGTAGAAGGTGTGTATTGTTTAAAAGTGACTATTAGTGTTATGGCGTGGCCGCTGCTACATCTCCCTGTCACCTCAACAGTCAACACCCTAAATCACCCTTATCTAAGGTGACATGCAGTGCTACACTGACCTAAATAGTGACACATGCATAGAACTGCACTTCACAACCATATAATATATATAATAATGAGCATTAGTCATGATAATAAGCAATACCTTTGACAGCCACGGCCTGTGTCTGGCTTGTAATCATTTGTTTACCTTTCACTAGCCAGACGGTGAGAGAAAACTTCAATATTTTAGGGATAACATCACTTTACGGGAGACTTTTTCTTCCTTTTTATCTCATTTTGAGGTGATTATAATGGCTCAAGATGCTGCTGCTGCTGCTGCGGCCGCGCTGCCAGGCGTGGATGAGCGCATAGAAAGTATTTTCATATCTTTATTCATATGTATGAATAATAAAAGCATTAAAACATACTGAAAATAATTTCTAGCATACCTAGATAATGACGATCTCATGAGCTTACTACTCCCAAGCAGTCCCAGTGCGAGCCTGGGAGGATCTGTACCTCACTGTCTCCTACCCAACACAGTCCCGTGCTGGGACATTATTCGTGTGGGAGTGGACCAAATCCCTGATGCAGTGCCAGTCACTGTTTACCTCCCAACACAGTCTGGTTGTGTTTGTGATTATTTCTCATTTATTTCACTGTGTAGGAGTGGACCAAATCCCTGATGCAGCGCCAGTCACTGTTTACCTCCCAACACAGCTACACGATCTGGTTGGGTTTGTGATTATTTCTCATTTATTTCACAATTTTTCATGTGTTTTTCCTATATTTTCACACCCTTGGGAAAATACACTGGCACTAACGGACACTCGGCTTTAACGGACTACTGCTCCCCCCTTTTAGTCCGTTAAAACGAGGGTCCACTGTATATATACGTTGGGGTATTTTGTGCAGGCTAGGAAAAAGTAACATTTAACACTTTGTAGCTCCTGCCACTTGTTTTGAGTGCACAACTGCTTGCTACAAGTGACTTCTCGCCTGTCAGAAAGTCACGTCTTACTCTTTTGGGTGTGGGTGGCGCCTTGAAGGTCCCGGGGCATCAGAGCGGGCGTACCCTGCATTCTTATCTGACATGACCCCGTAAATGTAAAGGTTGATGTTTTCCATTAATTCTCAGCCTTTTCAGTATTCATAGCACGAAGACCATATGCACATAATACTGTTTGCAGTTAGGTGTAGATAGGATACTTTGATGGCATGTCTACAGCTACATATGGAAGTAGCAGCTCGTGAATAATTAAATCCTCCAGCGACATCTGAAATCTTGTCCGCACACTCGTCATGCATACACACCGTCGGAATCTCCGTTGATGTTCTTGGCTAGCGCGGCAAAACTGTTGTATTTTTGCGAGAGTGTAACCAAATACTTGAACATTTTCATGAGTGGTACAGGTTGAAGTTCCCAAACTCGGCATCCCAAGACTCGGCAACACCCAAAACTCGGCTATGGTTCCGGATTTTCCAAAACCCGGCAGAACACCCAAAACCCGGCGCGTAGTTGCTGGGTCGGCCGCTTGGTTTCTCCCGCCGATTTGTTTGTTGTTATTGTTCAGTGGTGTTGTGACTAGAGTTGTGTACACTGTTATTTTGTGTACTTCTACAGGTCTGTTATGGGTATTATGGCTCCCAAACGTCCAGGAACACCTACTGGTGCAAGGGAAAAGAAAAGGAAGAACAATGTGTTAACTATTTCTGAGAAAATTGACCTTTTGAATTTTGCACGCTTTTTTTCCCCTTAATATATTTACGTTCTAAAAGTTGGAAAATTCCATTACTCGGCTCGGCGCTGGTCCCGAGGTTGCCGAGTTTGGGAACTTCAACCTGTATAACAATTGCAATAGAAATGTAATATAGTTGTTATACACTAAAACCCTTATAACTCGGCATTGTATAACTCGGCATTGTATAACTCGGAATTTGATATAACTCAGCAAGGCAAAGACAGTTCGGCAAAAAAAGATGTATCTTGTCATGTTGCCGAGCTATAACTGCATCTCTTGGTTTACACTGGGCATATCATGCCCTCACAGCCTCTTGTTTGAACATGTATACAGAAAGTCAGCAAAAAATGATGTATCTTGTCATGTTGCCTTCTTATAACTGCATCTCTTTGCTTACACTGGGCCTATCCTCAGTGGCATAAGTGTCAGCCTTGGCGCTGGTACCCGGCCTTGCTCTGTAGCCCAGTGCTTGGCCGGGTCACACGCTCCCTGTTTCCGGCATCTTTTGGTATTTTGCTACCATTGGATGCCTGACACCGGCATCTCTTGGCAGCAAATGTGGAGTGGCGTATGATGGTCCTCCTGCCACCAGTGCTGACATCTGTGTTTACATCTTGGAGCAGCCCACGCTAGACTTGTAGGAACTACAGGCTGCCAGACCTGCCTCTCCAATACCTCGCATAGAGGTATTTTACGGCTTATAACTTATACGACGCTGCATCTCGGAACACTTACTCCGATTTTGGAAAGAAATTTCTAGGAAAAAATAAATAGAAATAAACACATTTTCTCTTAAAATTTCCATTTTTTTTCTGTGTAGGCTTTTTGTTGTGCCCTTTGGCGGTCAGGATAGCATTATCTTAGGCCTAGTATAGCTTGTGTGTAGTGTTGTTTTGTTTTGTTTCCTTTTGTTTGTGTTTTTCTGTACAGGAGCAGCCGGTTCCCAGGCTGGCCTATGAAGGCTAGGCCACCTGTAATATCAAGATCAAGATCAAGTATCGCTTCGTACTAGGTCCTCTCATCTCCTCCTCTTCCTCCTCCTCCTCTCCTCTCCTCTAGTGTAAGCCGAAGCCATCACCCCGGGAGGTGGGTCACAAACCCCCGGCTAACACCCGGTACCCATTCACTGCTGGGTGGACAGGGGATCGGGGCATTTTCAAGGTACAGTGTATACACACAATTTTGAATTCTTACCCATATCAGGAGGGCATTTGCATAACCCGGCATATTGCATAACCCGGCATATTGCATAACCCCTGCATATTGCATAACCCGGCATATTGCATAACCCGGCATATTGCATAACCCGGCATATTGCATAACCCGCATATTGCATAACCCTGCATATTGCATAACTCGGCATATTGCATAACCCGGGCATATTTGCGATAACCCGGCATATTGCACATAACCCGGCATATTGCATAACCCGCATATTGCATAACCCGGCATATTGCATAACCGGCATATTGCATAACCGCTTGCAAACGCATATTGCATAACTCGGCATATTGCATAACCCGGCATATTGCATAACCCGGCATATTGCATAACCCGGCATATTGCATAACCCGGCATATTGCATAACCCGGCATAGGCCAAGCAGCCCGCTATTAAAGCAAGGCCAGAGCTATACAGTTTGTTTTTTTAGTGTGTATGTCCTATCACAGCAAAGAGTCTTTTAGAAGCCCCATCGCAGGGCATAAATACCAACATTTCCTCAGTCTCTCTGGGCTCCAACACGAGGTTGAGCCTCTCCAGACTCCACCACGACCAAGTGCCAACCTAAGACAAGATTCAGGAGGAATAGGAGGCTGCGGCATTCCCAACCACAGATATCCTGGCAGTTATCAACACCACTCCATCATATTGAGAGAAGGAGGCATTTTTTTTTTTTACATTTGTGCCTATAGCGCCTGTAGGCAGTGGTGACCCAGGGCTCGGATGGTAGGCTCTGGAGGTTCACTTGAGGGTTCTGATGGTTGGTCCTCGCCCGTTGGTGGCGCAGGCAGGTTTCTTATAGTGACGCCTGTGAGGCTCATGCCGCCCCCCTGTGTCCTCCGATGCACTCGCAGTCGAAGGCAGAGTTGATGGGCAGGGCATGTGGGTGTTCTTAGGCCACTCCACGGTGCAGAAAGGTTTTGGGTTTCTTCGGGGATCGAACTCGGGTCACCGAGAACGCCAGTCGGAGACTCTAACCACTCCGCTACCGCCTCCCCAAATATTTACTACGTTAATACGCGAATACTATCAACCTAAGAGGGTGGTAAAGGGGTCAGATGCATTAATTGGAGGATGAATCACAACCAGCATTCATGGAGCTTTATGCAAGGAATAATTGGTATATAAGGACACGGAGATGTAGGTACAGGACATACACACACGTCCATGTAACCATTAATTAAGGATCCTCCACGCACATCGGGAAATGGCTCTTACAAATAAATATTCTAATAACGTTTTCATGGCGCCCTAACCTTTTCAGTTTGATATCAAGTCCATCTATAAGTTAGAAAACGATGCTAGGCCATTCTAAGTGCTCTAAACAATTAGATATCGATGTGTAATACTGACAATCACGGTATAGACATTCTTTTTACCATTGCATGAAATTCACTTAATATACAGCTAAGTATTAATTATCCGACCTTGGGGGGACCGAAGGTAGGTCAGATAATTGGAATAGTCGGATGTTCGGATATCACAGTAACCGTAAACGTTCTTGGAGGCTCAGAGGGAGGACCGGCAGAGCTGCTCGATGGCTGGCGTGGACGAGAAGCTGAAGCGAGCGACTGAGGAGAAGCGACGTAAGAGACAAAGGATGGAGGAGATGAAGAAGAAGGACGCGACTGCTTCGTCATCCACTCTTGAACGTGACGTGGCTTTGGACTTAGAGTCTTGTACTACGTCCTCATGGTCCAACGAAGAAACCGAGGACGACGACTTCAAAGCTCCGACACCAGCTAAATGTCCACGCCGTCGACCTCCTAAGGAGAATAAGCTCACCAAGGAGCTGACCCTTGCTTGGGAGCGCGACAATCTGTCCATCCGTGCTGCGACATCCTCCTACGCCGCTGCTGCAATGAGCCTCGGCCACGACATGGAACATATCACTGTGTCACGTTCGTCGATCCACCGGGCCAGAGTCAAGAACCGTGAAGAGATTGCCATGTCTCTCTCCTTCAAGCCTGAAGTCCCTTTGGTCCTGCATTGGGACGGCAAGTTGTTACCCAGCCTAGCGGACTGAAGGTCATTGGAGGAGAGAGTGGCCGTCTTAGTGTCCGGGGAGGATACGGAGGAACTTCTGGGTGTTCCTGTGTCTGCAGACGGGACAGGACAAGCTGTTGCGGAAACCGTCTTGAAGCTGGTGCGGGAAAGCAGCTTGGAGGGCAACATCATTGGCATGGCATTCGACACGACAGCAGCCAACACGGGGATGGTTCAAGGAGCGTGTATCAGGATTGAACGTGCACTGGAGAAGCCCCTGGTGTGGTTGGCGTGCCGCCACCACATCCTGGAAGTTGTTCTGAAGGATGTCTTCGAGGCTTGCATGGGTCCATCATCTGGCCCTAACATCGCCCTTTTCAAGAGGCTCCAGAATCGTTGGCCTATCGTTGACCAGAGCCGACCACAGCCCCTGACACCGACCGCTCTGTCATCCGACGAAGAAGCTCACCGCCTTGAGATGCTCGGTCACTTGAAACGTCTGCTTGACTGTGGGAATCATCCACGCCAAGACTACAAAGAGATCATCCTGCTCAGCGTGGCCTACCTCTCGAGAGAGCAAGGCCGTGGATTTTGCTCCCTCGACTTTACTCCGTTTCGGGTGACTGGGACCGGCGAAGTCTACATCGCTGTCGTCTGTTTCCCCGGCGGCGGAGGACGAAGACGAGGTCACGCGGTCAGACAGTACGACGGAGGCCATGGCTTCCTTCTCCTTCTTCGAGCGCTCCTTCCTCATCTCTTCTGCCCGCTCCCTCCCCTTCTTCCTCTCTTGGGCCTCAACTGTGACGCAGTCTATGCCCGCCATGGACGAGGCCGCTCGGTCCTCCCGCTGGCTGCGAAGAAAGGCTTTGTCCTCCTCCACGGTCATCCGATCGAGGGCATCACTGCTCGTCACGTCGAAGAGGTCCTCCAGGTCCCCCTTGAACACTTCCTCTTTCATCCGGGCGGTCTCGGATGCCCGATGCCGATGCTTTCGGAGGGACTCGTACTTGGCCACCAGGCTGAGGAGCTTCTCCTCGGCGGTTCAGAGAGCGGAGGTCGGGATCCCGGCCCTCCCCCAGATCAAGAGGACTGCCTCTATCACCTCCTTGGCGGCCACGGGTTTGGTCTTCTTCTCGATTCCGTGATGGAAGTAAAACTTGTGGAGCCCCTGCCCTTTAGAGGGCAGCCTGGCACGTGTTCTCTCACATTCAGGGTGCCCAATAAGCCACCATGCACGCTCCCTTGTACAAGTCATCATGCACCTGGGGAAGAACAAAAAGAGTAAACTTTAGGGGGAGTTGCAAACATAGTCCTATCGGCACAAACTTTTGCATGGACATGTCTAACAGGAAGTGAAACAAGATCGCCATCATGCCCGCTACATTACACAACATTTTGATTTACACTGTTTTTGGACCACCCTAATATATATATATATACACACAACCCTCGTTTTCCCGGACCTCCATTTCCCAGATATCGGAAATGCCTGGTCCAGTCCTTAAATTGACACAGTTGTCCAGCGGTACGAGCGTCTCCTGTCACCCTTGGTCAGTGTCCGCGCCTCCCGCCAGGTGGCAGCATGGTATGGTCAGCGATTGTATTGTTTACATTTTGGCACAAAAAACACTCATGGTTCACCTGCACTGCCTTCATTAGTCCCCCGACCCCCACTGCCCCTGTTGCAGAAAGTCTCTGAGACTTTTGAACACTTTCTGCTGCAGTGTCCGCGCTTCCACTCCCACCGTGTAGTGCCACACTCTCAACTCCTTGCCCTGAACGTCGCCACCTGTGACCTGGCCACCCTGCTGGCGTCCACCCCTCCTGGCAACACGCTGTCATCCGCCTCACCTGTGCCTTCCTGAGGAAGACGGGTCAACTACAGCGCCTGTGATAGCATCATAGGACATCACCAGGGTTCAAAGTGTTCCCCAAGGGATCCTCGCAGCCCTAAAAACAACATCAAAGTGACGTAAAAGTCCGGGCCCGGGGTAGTTGATATTGGGCGGTTGCCGGACAGAAAATACTAAGTGGGAAATAAACGCCCGGGGTGGGTAAGGGCCTCGGACTTTTGCGGTTCCCGGACCAGTGCTCCCCCCTATTAGTCCCGGGAAAACGAGGTTTGTGTGTGTATATATATATATAATATTATATATATATTTATATATATATATTATATATTATTTTATATTATATATTATAATATATATATAGAAAATTTTTCGCCGTATAACAAAAATTCTTTTTTCTCACTTTGGCATGCCAATTTCCTATGTAAAATCGAATTCTGAGACTATTTTATCTCTTTCCATTTTTGCTTTTTGAGCATTCTTACTATGCAAAATCACACTTTTTATATTGCACCCTTATCAAATATGCTTAAATGATTAGCAGTGTCCGGTTGGTCCTGTGTATTGCATCATGCACCAATATGAGTTCCAAATGACTAGCGTGGTAGCTCTTTCTGATTCATTGTTCATCAGCACTACATCACAGTGCCCACAGCCTCTACTTTTGGCCTAGAACTTTGTCCATCATGTCCTTCTTAGACCTGAAGCAGGGCATGGTCTCCCGGTGGTGGGCCCGAGCCCGGATGAACCCGTCTCTGCCTGCTGCCGCAGCCTCTGTCACCTGCTTCACGACTCTTTCGGTGCTCCTGAGTGTGGATAGAGAACCCCCGGACCTCGTACGGCTTGACCAGGATCTCCTGGATCTGACCCCCGGGACAGTGAACAGTGAATGCCGGCTCGTGCACCTGCCAGCTGCCAGCTGATCATGTCGGGAAAAGCTGGTGGCTGACAAGTTCAGCTTGGGTGTGATCCCGAGGTCTTACACTGGTGTCCCCCATACTCCTTGCCACCCTCAGCTTAAAAATCTGGGTCACGGCGAACCTGCGGTCGTCCTCACTCTGACTCGCCATCAGCGAGAGGAGGACACATTCTGAGTGTGCGAACCATGCTCCTGTCCGCATGTGGAGGCCCACAGCTGTTTGGACCTTCTTGGGCTGCGACCTCATCACTCTGACTGCATGAGGGTGTGCTTGGGGCCGTCCTCCCAGTCTGTGGTGGGAAACCCTTTATGTCGTAGTGGAGTTTGAAGTACACCTGCAAGCAGTACTTGACTAGGATTTTCCAGGTGTTCCCGTTTTTTGCCAGTCAGTCCATGCTTTCTGGTCCACATGTAAAACGGCGACTGGGGTGTGGTGAGCCATCTGGAGTGGGACCCTTGCCACACTTGATCTCCTGCAGCTCGGACGGGAGAACGCCCCGCTTCACACACCTGGACCAGCTGGTAGGAGACCTGCTGATCAGTGGACATGTTGACCAGGATATACTCCGGGATCTCCGTGAGATCTTCACCGCCTGGCACTACCTCTGAAATCTGCGTTTTTACTGCTCTCATTCCCCGCTGGACAGCAGACCTGCACACTGGACCCCGTGAAGCCAGTGTCAGATGAGGTAGGGGCCCGTCGATGCTGGTGATAAAAGGTGGGGGCAGGGGCAACTCGTTTGTGTGCAACACGCATATACTCCAGAAGAGCTTGGTCCCAGCATCTTCTCCAAATGGGCGTGAGTACCACCCTTCCACCCGTGTTGGCCCTAGTTGGTCACCTTGCAGTACGATCAGTGAGTCGGTGGAGTCGTACGTCACCAGCAGATCATAGAGAGCCTGAGCCACCTTGAACGCAGGCTTCTCAGGGGGCACCGGTCCTCTGGTACAAAGTGCCAAAGGTACCTTCCAGATGGCTCCTCTGTCACTGACACATGCTCCTCCCTGTCAACCTTGGGTGCAGTTTCCCATAGCTGTCGGCACCATCGCCCTGGTCTTGTCCTTCCTCCCATCGTAACCCAATCCAACTATTTTGGTACCCTGGTGCTTCCCCTGGTCAAGGTCCCTGGCCGATGCCATGGCATCCTGCTGGCCCTCCTCAGCTTGTTAGGATCGCAGACCAGGTACGACATGTCTGGAGAGAGGTGGCCGTCAGCGATAAGGTCCTGGAGGAACCCAGAAGCCAAGGCAGCAGCAGCAGTGGTGCGGAACATCCACCGGAGGCTTGGATGCGAGCTGACTTGGACCGTACGTGTTTGACCGACTTACGCTGTTTTTGTGTGACTTTTGGAGTTTGGTGATAGGACCTTAGACCTTAACAGTATCCAGCCCTGAACACCTACGTTGAGTAAATAATAACGTGGCAAATCCAGTTGCCTGAAAAAGGTTTTTACCCGAAAAACGAGCGATTTTGTATGTGAAGTGAGCTTTCCGGCGTCTGGCGGACTTACTGTAGGTCTTACGGCAATATGAGGGCACACTTCCATAGAGTTTTTAGCCTCTACAACTTTGTCCTCAGTGAATTTATCGAATCTCTAACTTAAGTGGCTTTTCTGTGAGTTTAAAGATGGTGTATGCTAGGCTATTTTTGCATATAAATATAAAAGTCCATTTTTGCATAGCAAGAAGTGCTCAAACCAAAAAGTTGAAGAGGACAACACCCTTAAAATTCAATTTGACATAAGAAAACACCCTGCCAAATTAGAAATAACTATATTTTCACTTTTCATTGGACCTACGGCGCACCTAGCGTGTAGGTCTCGCGGCCTCTTGTAGCTTCCTTACTTCTTATGTTCTTATGTTGTGATGTCATCTTTCATAATTTGATATGATTTTTTATGCATCTTGATTACACCTGATGCCCATTGTCTTCTTGTCTTGGTCATCCATGCAGACATGAAGGGGCTGCAGGGCCATCGCGAAGACCGGCGGCCCCAACAGCCGGCCCGTGTCAGACATAGAGGACCACAACGACTCGGTGGACGTGGAGATGGTGGGCCAGGACACGGCGGCCCCCACGGACCACTCGCAGAACCCCGACAACCAGACACTCCTGGGCTGCTGGACTACGGCGAGAAGGTGAGTCGGTAAATTTCCAGATGAACACACGAACTTCGTTTGGTTGATGAACAAATTTTTTCGGTGAGTTTTAATGTTTTGAATTAATCTTGCTAACCGTTTCTGTCGCAAATTTTTTTTTGTTTTTTTTTTTGTGTGTGATTTGCAACAAAAAGGACAAAAAACAAATTGAACCTAACCTAACCTAACCTATACCTATACCTAACCTAACATAACCTAACATAACCTATACCTAACCTATACCTAACCTAACCTATACCTAACCTAACCTAACCTATACCTAACCTAACCTAACCTTCTAACCTAACCTAACCTATCCTATACCTAACCTAGCCTATACCTAACCTATACCTAACCTAGCCTATACCTAACCTATACCTAACCTAACCTATACCTAACCTATACCTAACCTATACCTAACCTATACCTAACCTATACCTAACCTAACCTAACCTAACCTAACCTAACCTAACCTATACCTAACCTAACCTAACCTATACCTAACCTATACCTATACCTAACCTAACTAACCTAACCTAACCTATCCTATACCTAAACCTATACCTAACCTACTAACCTATACCTAACCTAACTATACCTACCTAACCTAACCTAACCTAACCTAATACCATACCTATACCTAACCTAACCTAACCTATACCTAACCTAACCTAACCTAACCTAACCTAACCTATACCTAACCTATACCTAACCTAACCTATACCTAACATCACCTAACCTAACTAACCTAACCTAACCTAACCTAACTACCTACCTAACCTAACCTATACCTCTAACTAACCTAATACCTAACCTACCTAACCTAACCTATACCTAACCTATACCTATACCTAACCTAACCTAACTAACCTATACCTAACCTAACCTACCTATACCTAACCTACCTAACCTAACCTAACCATACCTATACCTAACCTACCTATACCTAACCTATACCTAACCTAACCTAACCTAACCTAACCTAACCTAACCTAACCTAACCTAACCTATACCTAACCTAACCTAACCTAACCTATACCTACCTAACCTAACCTAACCTAACCTAACCTATACCTAACCTAACCTACTAACCTAACCTAACCTAACTACCTATACCTATACCTATACCTAACCTAACCTAACCTAACCTAACCTACCTAACCTATCCTATACCTAACCTAGCCTATACCTAACCTATACCTAACCTAACCTAACTAACCTAACCTTCTAACCTAACCTATACCTAACCTAACCTAACCTAACCTAACCTAACCTAACCTAACCTAACCTAACCTAACTAACCTAACCTAACCTAACCTAACATAACCTAACCTATATACCTAACATAACCTAACTACTATACCTAACCTAACCTAACTAACCTAACCTAACCTAACCTAACCTAACCTAACCTAACCTAACCTAACCTAACCTAACTAACCTACACCTATACCTAACCTACCTAACTAACCTAACTACCTAACCTAACCTACCTATACCTAACCTAGACCTAACCTAACCTAACCTAACCTAACCTAACCTAACCTATACCTAACCTAACCTATACCTAACCTAACCTAACCTAACCTAACCTAACCTATACCTACCTAACCTAACCTATACCTAACCTAACCTAACCTAACCTAACCTAACCTATACCTAACCTAACCTAACCTAACCTAACCTAACCTAACCTAACCTACCTAACCTAACCTATACCTATACCTACCTAACCTATACCTAACCTAACCTAACCTAACCTAACCTAACCTATACCTAACCTATACCTAACCTTTGCCTAACTGAAGAAAATAAAAAAATTAAAAAAATTGCGACAGAAACGGTTAGCAGATTAATTCAAAACATCAAAACTCGCCAGAAAAAAAAAAGTTTTAGCAGGCAGGGAACTCAACACTCAACAAAAATTTCTTTGTGTTTTATTTACATGTGAAAATAAAATGAAGCACGGAAATGGACTACGGGAGAAGGTGAGTTTGGCAACGAACTGAACCCCTCGGCATAAATTGTCTTCTATCTTCTCCATGACTCATCTCTTTTTCCTTTGTTTTTCCTTTCCCTCTTGGGTTGAATGCATCAGAGATATTTCCAGCAGTGTTTATCTTGTTATAACACAGGAACAGAGCTAGGCTAGTACGGTCCCGTCTCTAAAACTAATATTACCCAGGCTTGGCTTTGACGTCGTGAATAGTCTTGGCATGTAGCTGCCTTATACCTTCCTTATACCTTATACCTACCTTATGTAGTCCTTATAGCCACTCAGCATAAGCTGTCTTGTTTTGTATTGACATGTGAAAACAATAACATGTGCTTGTTTGACTTTTGGGGAACTTCCATAGAACATTACTAAATTGGAACAAGAAGTCACGGATTCAAGCCGGAAAAGCGTAGATTTAAAAAGTAAATAGGGAAAAACTGGTTCACAAATAGGGTGGTGAATGATTGGAATGAACTCAGTCGTGGGGTAGTTAGTGCGGAGTCAATAGGGAGCTTTAAAAGGAGGCTGGATAAATTCCAGCCTCATAAATTCATGGATGGGGATGAAAGGTGGATGTAGGTAGTGTTAAGTAACAGGAACTACCACGTGTAGGTCTCACGGCCTCTTGTAGCTTCCTTATTTTCTTACGTTCTTCTGTTATTGTGTTTATGTATGTGAGGCATAGCATTAGGGTCGAGGCCATACTAAAAGCTGCTGTGAACTGTTTGTTGCTTCACAAAAGTTTGGTTGGTAGTTCACAGGGACTACCTGGTGTAGGTCTCGTGGCCTCTTGTAGCTTCCTTATTGTTCTTATGTTCTTATGTTCTTATGTTTATTTATGTACAGCAATATCATTAGGCTGGAGGCTATACTAATAGATGCTGTGATATTTGTGTCTTCAGATCAGCCCCATGTTCCGGTGTGTCAGGATACAGGGTCTGGACACCATAGAAGGGCTGCAGGACATAGAAGGACACCATAGAAGGGCATCAGCCCCATGTTCCGGTGTGCCAGGATACAGGGTCTGGACACCATAGAAGGGCTGCTGCTCTTTGGGCGGGAACACTTCTACATCGTGGACGGCCTTACGCTGCTCAAGAGCCGAGAGATCCGCGACATTGCCTCCCTGCCCGAAGGCTCCCACGACCCCATTGTGCCCTCCACCAACCCTAACAGGGAGACAGAGGAGCGCCAGTGTTCCAAGTTCCATTACCACGAGATCCCAGAAGTCCATCAGAGGAGGTGAGTGGCTTGTCTTACTGGAGAAATATTGACCCCTTCACGCCCAGATCTTTCCTTGGCTATATAAAATGGTCTGTTGTTAGCCATGAAATTAAGAAAAGTAACTTAATATACCCAATTATTTAGTCGACAAGGATACTAAACAGGTCATAGCTATTGAAATATTGCTTACATTCATTAGAAATAGTCTAATGGTGGTCAAATTACAATGGAAATGACGTTCTGGGCCTCAAGGGGTTAAAGGTAAAATTGACGAGAAATAGTGAAGATAAGATTGACTTTTAAGAAATACTTTTTCAGTAAACGGCTGGTTTTCTAAAACTTTGCTGCCTTTTCAAATACTTCCTACAACCCATTGCCTTGGAGATATTTTCATCTGACGGAAGGAACTACTTGCTTGCATTGCCTCGCAAACTGTGCAACAAGACATATCAGAGATAGGATTTGCACTGATGATAAAATCTCAAAACACTGAGAATACAGAGTGTGGAAATTATCCACCAACCACCCTCTCATAATTGCTAGAGTGGTGGTTTGTTCTCCCCCCCCCCCCTAGTGAGGGAGTTATTGTCCGCTTGTCATAGGGGAGTGCGTATAGGTAAGGTAAAGGTAAAGATGGGAGCATACGCTAAGCTGTGCGTGGCATTCCGTGCTCATCTCCGTGGCATATTCATCTATTGTGATATACAGTGTGTGTGTGTGTGTGTGTGTGTGTGTGTGTGTTTTCATGAGGAACCACTCTAATGGGGTAAACATCCTAACTCACTTATTACCAAAGGCATTGATTCGCCTCTTCAAGTCACTATTTAGTGTCCATGTCTCACAACCATAGAGTAAGACAGGGATCACAAGCGACTTGAAGATCCGGATCTTTGTCCTCCTGCACAGGTACCGACAACGCCAAATACTCCCACTGAGCGAGTCCATAACACCGTGGGCTATGCCAATCCGCCGTAAGACTTCTTGACGTGACCCGCCGTCATTATGGACTGCGCTACCAAGGTATGTAAAACTTAACAAGATCTCAATGTCCTCGCCACATGCATGAACAGACTGTACTGCTTCATCTAGTCAGTCTCTAAACACCTGGACCTTGGTCTTGAGCCAGGAGACCTCAAGTCCCAAAGGCTTTGCCTCCTCGTGCAGCGCCTCGAGAGCCATCACCAGGACCTCCAGCGACTCAGCAAAGATTACTGCATCATCGGCAAAAACAAGATCAGTGATCTTGGTGTTGCCGACGGATGCTCCACAATCACTTTGATCTACAACCTTGTCCAATACCCAGTCCATACAAGCGTTGAAAAAAGATGGGGCAAGGACGCACCCTTGCCTCACTCCTGTATTCACAGGAAAGAAGCTGGATACACCTGCCCCACACTTCACGCCTCTCAGTCCCAAATACAGACTTATAAACCAAAAGTCCCTTCCCGAATCCCTCGAAGTCACAGTTTGTATCGTTTAAAACCTGACCTTTTCCAGGGTTAAAGCCCTTAAGGCTTTCCCCCCGGCAAATCTGCCCAAAAGCGGAACCAAGAAATTTGACCTCAACGCAAACTCAGGGAATTTGCATGGAAAATCTCACATGGAAATACAGATTTGGAAATACCCCCAAACCACCCCCCAAATTCAAAGGGGTTTTTTCTCCCCCCCCTGGGAAGGAGTTTTTGCCGTTCTAGGGGATCCTATGGTAAGTAAGGAAAGAAGCATGTAACTGCCATTCCGGCCTCCCGTGCAAATCATCTATGGATACATGTGTGGTTTTTGGTCATGGGAACCACCAAGGAAAACCCCTAACCCTTAAAAAAATTTGATCGCCTCTTCAATCC
This sequence comes from Chionoecetes opilio, assembly GCA_016584305.1. Taxonomy (NCBI): domain Eukaryota; kingdom Metazoa; phylum Arthropoda; class Malacostraca; order Decapoda; family Majidae; genus Chionoecetes; species Chionoecetes opilio. The sequence continues at coordinate 34,350 of JACEEZ010000296.1, forward strand.
CTTTTTTCCAGTCCAAATTAGATAGCCGGGATTCCCAAGGCTTGTAACCAAACTTGGTCTCTTGACGTTCCCGAAAGCCAAATTTTTGCAGAAAGATGGGCAAGCACCTTGCCTGGTACGCTAAGCAGTGTAATACCGCGGTAATTGTTGCAGTCCTGACGGTCCCCTTTCCTTTCCAGATAGGGACGACCAGCCCCCTTTTCCAGTCAGGAGGAATGGTACCTGATTGCCACACGGCAGTCAGGACAGCATGCAACCCGCGGTCATGGCCTCACCCCCAGCTTTGAGAGCTCCGCACTGATATTTCAAACACCAGCTGCCTTTCCACCCCTCAATTTTGCTACAGCCTCTCTGACTTCGTCAAGAGAGGGTGCGGTTTCGTCAATGGGAGGATCGGCATCCACTGCCTGTAACCCAGTGGTGTGAAGCTGCTCAGTTGGAGGGTCCACCGTGAACAACTGCCCAAAGTACTCAGCCCAACGAGCCATCTGCCCCTCCATGTCCGGGCACGAGGCGCCCATCTGCTGTTCGAATAGCACTCGCCCGAGAAGGAGGGCTTGGAACGGAGCTTCTTCAGGGTCAGTAGGCGGGTCGGAGGTCATTAGCGTTCAAATGACCCTCGACATCCTCAGCGAGACTCCTGACATACCTCTCCTTGTCTTTTCCTCAGGAGGGTTCTAGTCCGGCGTGACAGAGCCCTGTGCTGGTCCCGGTTCCCAGCCAGCCTGGCAGTGTGACTCTCCTCGATTTTCTCCCGCGTCTCCACGAGACAAAAACCACGCCTTGACCTCGGGCGCTCCCCAATACACTCCTTGGCAGCCTGTAGAGTTTCACATTTGAAGGTATCCCACAGTTTCTACAGGATCCCCGAGAGCACCGAGCACATGAAACCGATTTGAGACTGCCACCGCATACTCATGAGCACATGTTTAAATCCTTCGTTTCTCAAGATGAAACACAGTATGGTTACCTCTTGAGATTCTTCTGGACTTGACATGAAGCTTAAGTGTAGCAACAAAAAGTCTGTGATCTGTTCCAAAGAACTCAGCACTCCGGTAAACCCCGCAGTTCTGGAGGATCCTCCAACGAGTACTAACGAGGATGTGGTCGAAACTCCTTAGCTACCCCTCCGGCATTACTATACCCTGTCCCCGCGGTGCAGTCTGGTCCTGGTACCAAGAAACCTGCAATTCTCAACCTTCTGGGACCCTTTCAAAGTTCAGAAGCAGAGAACTGTGGTGTTTCTGGTACCGGAGCCATGGGGACCAACACACAACTGTAGCCATCTCTCACAGTGCCCGTAGTAGCATTGGAAGCTACAAATATAGGTAATATAGGATGCACTATATTTAAAAGTGGTACAGGTTGAAGTCCCAAACTCGCATCCCAAGACTCGGCAACACCCCAAAACTCGGCTAGGGTTTCCCGGATTTTCCAAAAAACCCCCCAGAACACCCAAAACCCTGGGCGTAGTTGCCCGGGGCGGCCGCTGGGTGCCACCACACTAGGCCGCTGGGGGCCACCACACTAGGCCGCTGGTTTCCACCACAGGCCGCTGGATGCCACCACACTAGGCCGCTGGGTGCCACCACACTAGGCCACTGGGTTTCTCCCGCCGATTTGTTTGTTGTTATTGTTCAGTGGTGTTGTGACTGTAGAGTTGTGTACACTGTTATTTTGTGTACTTCTACAGGTCTGTTATTGGTATTATGGCTCCCAAACGTCCAGGAACACCTACTGGTGCAAGGGAAAAGAAAAGGAAGAACAATGTGTTAAATATTTCTGAGAAAATTGACCTTTTGAAGAAGTTGGATTTTTTTTAAATGCTTTTTTTCCCCTTAATATATCTACGTTCTAAGAGTCGGAAAATTACATTACTCGGCTCGGCGCTGGTCCCGAGGTTGCCGAGTTTGGGAACTTCAACCTGTACTACCTTAGTAATGGCACTGGCCAAACAGGCAGTGCCATTGTGGTCTTGGTAGTGGCATCCTCTCTGCACAACTGCACATTGCCTCAGTCTCTAAGGTAACACTGGCTCCGGGCTCACACAAGTAGCTCTGGTTTTTTTAAAGAGGTGAAAACTGCTGCCCCCTTGCTGCTTATTGACTGATATTTGAATTCAGGAGACACCTGTCTTATAATAATCCTGCCAGTCCGGTCCCCTCACCCCTTATGTTGTTGTTGTGGGTGGCAGCCTGCAGGAGTAAAGTATAATCCTTGTATTGTTGTTGTTGTTGTTGTGGGTGGCAGCCTGCAGGAGTCCGTGCTGAGCCTGGTGTACGTGCAGCGGGTGTACTGGAAGTGTTTCCAGTACCAGGGCTCCTTCAGTCTGGGGGAGGTGAGGGGGGAGGACCACCCCAGAGTGTTCACCCCCAGCCTCTCCTTCCGGGGGCACACGGCAGCACGGCCGCTCAGGTTCCCCACCCGAGACCCTCTGCCCCCCCAGCCTCCCGACACCCTCAAGAAAATTGCTGATAAACCCCAGTGTCTGCGAGAGAAAGGTGTGTATTTACCTAGTTGTATTTATCTAGTTGTAAACCCTGAAGAAAATTGCTCATCACACACATACACATAGGTAATTTCACACACACACACACACACACACACACACACACACTTATTACACTCGATTCACCTCGGTTGTATGCTTCATTAACTCTCTCTCTCTCTCTCTCTCTCTCTCTCTCTCTCTCTCTCTCTCTCTCTCTCTCTCTCTCTCTCTCTCTCTCTCTCTCTCTCTCTCTCTCTCTCTCTCTCTCTCTGTCTCCCTTTCTTTCACTGCTTTTACATGTATTCGTGTGTGTGTGAAGGAAGGATGAACAGCTATATGGGCTGGCCGCCGACTGCCGTGTGGTGGCAGTCGGCGGTCAGCCCAATCAGAGTTGATCAATCAATGCGGGCGTTGCAATGATGGAGCTGTCATTGTATTGCAGTGTGTGTGTGTGTGTGTGTGTGTGTGTGTGTGTGTGTGTGTGTGTGTGTGTGTGTGTTTTTTTTTGGTCAGTCGAGAATATTATTTAAATTTTTTCTGTACTATTTTCTCTAGTTTCCTTCCTCCTCCTCCTCCTCCTCCTCCTCCTCCTCCTCCTCCTCCTCCTCCTCCTCCTCCTCCTCCTCCTCCTCCTCCATCGCCACGCCCACGTAGACGCGGACAGCAAATTCGTGCCGTGGGAACCCCGCCTCAGACTGCATTTTTTTCAATTATGCACAATGAATGAATGATGAACGCAGACCCTTAAGGCCCCCATCCACGGTACTATTGGTCGTACAATCTGATCCGACAGACCTGATCCGATGGATATCCTACCACCCACTAACGATCCGACCGCACCTCAGGATCAATTCAGTTGGTGATGGAAACGGTGGAGAGCGGTTCCCATGATGGGTCTGTGCAACGGATCGATCACTTGTGATGAATCTGATGCCAAACTGAGCAGCGTAACATCATCCGCGTTCACCCAAATTTCACAGAGCAATTATTTCTTAAATTTTCCGGAAACCACTGCCTGTCTGCTGATTGTTCCTCCTGGAGTTCTCTGCCAAGACTTCATAAGCTGCATTTTCTATATTTATCCATTTACTTTTTGCTTTTTATTTCCCACAAACATTCAGTTTCATATATTGGATGAATTCTGTCCAAAAGTCTTGTCATCAAGGAACAGTTCATCTTGGAATCTCTCGCGACGGAGTGGCGAAACTGAGGCTGGCCTCACGGTCAGCACACTCACGGTGCCATCCGGTCTGAACCGGAGATCTGTCGGATCTAAAAACCAACATGCTTGTCGCCATCGACCAGCTGTCAGTCGGTCGTACAGCCAAAATCACCCCATCACGATCCAATCTGGTTGGATCCAAACCAGGATCTGTCCCATGGTCTCAGACCAGATGGCACCGTGGATGGGGCTTAACAGACAACACTGCGAGTTGTCACTGACGCCCCGTGACCTCTGAACATGACAGTATCGACCTAAACAAATAAATATGCTTGGGTTATGAGTGGTCAGTAGTGAGACTAACTATTCCAATCTTAGTGTTCGAGTAGCATATTTCCCTATTTCCAGAGTGTTACAGTACACTATTCCCTATTTCCAGTGTGTTACAGTAGACTATTCCCTATTCCAGAGTGTTACAGTACTTTTCCTATTTCAGTGTGTTACAGTAACTATTTCCCTATTTCCAGTGTTTACAGTACTATTTCCCTATTTCCAGAGTGTTACAGTAACTATTTCCCTATTTCCAGTGTGTTACAGTAACTATTTCCCTATTTCCAGAGTGTTACAGTAACTATTTCCCTATTTCCAGAGTGTTACAGTAACTATTTCCCTATTTCCAGTGTTACAGTAACTATTTCCCTATTTCCAGAGTGTTACAGTAACTATTTCCCTATTTCCAGTGTGTTACAGTAACTATTTCCCTATTTCCAGGTGTTACAGTAACTATTTCCCTATTTCCAGTGTGTTACAGTAACTATTTCCCTATTTCCAGGTGTTACAGTAAACTATTTCCCTATTTCCAGAGTGTTACAGTAACTATTTCCCTATTTCCAGTGTGTTAGTAACTATTTCCCTATTTCCAGAGTGTTACAGTAAACTATTTCCCTATTTCCAGTGTTACAGTAACTATTTCCCTATTTCCAGTGTGTTACAGTAACTATTTCCCTATTTCCAGTGTGTTACAGTAACTATTTCCCTATTTCCAGGTGTTACAGTAACTATTTCCTATTTCCATGTGTTACAGTAACTATTTCCCTATTTCCAGTGTGTACAGTACACTATTTCCCTATTTCCAGTGTTACAGTAACTATTTCCCTATTTCCAGTGTTACAGTAACTATTTTCCCTATTTCCAGAGTGTGTACAGTAACTATTTCCCTATTTCCAGTGTTACAGTAACTATTTCCCTATTTCCAGTGTGTTACAGTAACTATTTCCCTATTTCCAGTGTTTCAGTAAACTATTTCCCTATTTCCAGGTGTTACAGTAAACTATTTCCCTATTTCCAGTTGTTACAGTAACTATTTCCCTATTTCCAGTGTGTTACAGTAACTATTTCCCTATTTCCAGTGTGTTACAGTAACTATTTCCCTATTTCCAGTGTGTTACAGTAACTATTTCCCTATTTCCAGTGTTACAGTAACTATTTCCCTATTTCCAGTGTTACAGTAACTATTTCCCTATTTCCAGTGTTACAGTAACTATTTCCCTATTTCCAGTGTTACAGTAACTATTTCCCTATTTCCAGAGTGTTACAGTAACTATTTCCCTATTTCCAGTGTTACAGTAACTATTTCCCTATTTCCAGTGTGTTACAGTAACTATTTCCCTATTTCCAGTGTGTTACAGTAACTATTTCCCTATTTCCAGTGTTACAGTAACTATTTCCCTATTTCCAGTGTGTTACAGACAGCATTCAGAAAACAATGTCATATAGACCATCTGAAATCATCTCTTACCATAACTATTTCTCCCTTTCCAGAGTGTGAGTGAGGGCCTGCAGCTGAGCCTGTGTGACGCCTCCTTCCTCTGCGTGGCCCTGCTCACCGCCGCCAAGAACCCCTTCCTCAGGAACCTTCAGGTGGAGCCGTGCCTCAGACCCATCAAGGCCGCCCTGCTGGTGAGTCTTCGCTTTCTTGCTTATGTGGAGACTAGACTCGCCACACGTTAAGTTGGCAAAAATTACCCCTCTCCCTCCCCCCTTCCGAATGCACGGGATTGGCCGAGGTGTTGGGACTTCAGGGCAGAACTTGGAGTAAGGCATTCTCACCCAACACCTCAGCCCATGCCGTGCGTTGGGAAGGGGGGAGGGAAGGGGCCACATTTTAGCCAACTTGACGTGCGGCCAGTCTAGGGAGAACCAGGGCAACGGTATTCTATTTTCCTAACTAGTCTCACCTTACAAAAGATTGTCTCAGGGAAACTATTATTATACTTTCATTTTCAAGTTTGTTTTTTCCATTCATATTATTTCCATGGTTGTTCTTTCAGTAAGTTAGTAGTAGTAGTAGTAGTAGTAGTAGTAAGTAGTAGTAGTAGTAGTAGTAGTGGTAGTACAGGTTGAAGTTCCCAAACTCGGCAACCTCGGGACCAGCGCCGAGCCGAGTAATGGAATTTTCCGACTTTGTGGGAACGTAGATATATTAAGGGGAAAAAAAGCATCCAACTTCTTCAAAAGGTCAATTTTCTCAGAAATAGTTAACACATTGTTCTTCCTTTTCTTTTCCCTTGCACCAGTAGGTGTTCCTGGACGTTTGGGAGCCATAATACCAATAACAGACCTGTAGAAGTACACAAAATAACAGTGTACACAACTCTACAGTCACAACACCACTGAACAATAACAACAAACAAATCGGCGGGAGAAACCAAGCGGCCTAGTGTGGTGGCACCCAGCGGCCGACCCAGCATCTACGCGCCGGGATTTGGGTGTTCTGCCGGGTTGTGGAAAATCCGGAACCCTAGCCGAGTTTTGGGTGTTGCCGAGTCTTGGGATGCCGAGTTTGGGAACTTCAACCTGTAGTTACTTTGTTCAGATTGCAGACTCAGTATTTCTAAAATGTTGTGTCACATAACAAGAGGCAGATTCAGCCTTAAACTTACAATATATTCTATGGGATTCATTTCAGGTTTTTGCTTCTCGATAAATCTGATTTCTAACTACCAACATTTGATTGTCAATGTAATTTATAATTGATAAATATTTATTTGTTAATATATACATAATAATGGATCATTTACTAGTTATCCAATATAATAATCAATGCATCTTATAATTGAATATTTCCTTTACATCTTAAAATAGCAAAAAGAGAAAAAAACTGCTTAAAATATAAAAAAAGCAAAACGCTAAAGTACAAAAAATGCCAAAAAAGTTTAAACTGCTGTCTCAAAGTACCAAAAAAATGGTTAAGTCATAAATGCCTCGAAGACTCCCCGGAGAAACACCACAAAAGCAAGAACAGTCCATGAAAAATCACCAAGTATTCCTCAGTTTTTATTCATTTCAAAAACTTTCCTACATGGGTAACAGTATCAGTAATCAGTAATGCATGAGGGCAGGAATAGTATCTTGCCAAACAAATGTCTAACTAACACCGGAACAAGAAATATATCGGCGGCAGGCAATCCCTCGTAGCTGCCGGGGCGGAAAGTCAGCGTTTCCATACCAGGATCTCGGCGAAGACCCGTGGTGGTGCAGGCAGGATTGTTATAGTGACGCCTGTGATTGGAGGCTCATGCCGCCCCCCCGTGTCCTCCCAGGCACTCACAATCGAAGGTAGAGTTAATGGGCAGGGCATGTGGGTGTTCTTAGGCCACTCCACGGTGCAGAAATATTTTTAAAGTGGATTTATGGGTCCCACTCTGGATCTAACTCTGGTCTTGGAGAACGCCACCCGGTGACGCTAACCACTCTGCTACCGCCTCCCCAACTGGTGGTTCCCGGGGGTGTAGGCTGCTGCTGTCCTTGCAGCCCTGTGGAAGAGAAACAGGAGTCTAGAATGTGCACCAAGTGACACAGCATAGTATACTTCACACAATAAATCCTGCCTCCTAGAAATGCTTCATTAATGTTTCAAAGTGGCCTACGTTAACCACTGAAGATTCCTTGTAAAAAATACTTCTATGCAATTGCTACAAACAACTGTGGGAGAGAAATAGCAGTCTGAAATGTGCACCGAATGAGATGGCTAACGTGACCATAAATCCTTACTCCTAGAAATGATGCCTCTCATTATCAGCAAACTTTACACTAAATAGTTACTCCTAGAAATGATGCCTCTCATTATCAGCAAACTTTACACTAAATAGTTACTCCTAGAAATGATGCCTCTCATTATCAGCAAACTTTACACTAAATAGTTACTCCTAGAAATGATGCCTCTCATTATCAGCAAACTCTACACTAAATAGTTACTCCTAGAAATGATGCCTCTCATTATCAGCAAACTCTACACTAAATAGTTACTCCTAGAAATGATGCCTCTCATTATCAGCAAACTTTACACTAAATAGTTACTCTAGAAATGATTGCCTCTCATTATCAGCAAACTTCTACCTTTAAATAGTTTAATCCTAAGACGATATTACTCATAATTATCAGCAACTTTACGGACAACATGAAGTCTTCTAGAAACTTATCTCTATCCAGTAATTTAAGTGCTTTAAAATGATCTTCATTTCAATAGAACTAAACTGTCATTGACTTTAACCTTATCTGTATTAGGACATGAAGAACGATGAGTTTACTAGGCCGATACCACGTTTGCTTCCTATACTGATCTTTCATCAGATCGTGAAGTAAGTCACTCATGCTTGTAATTAAAATCCGGACCCAATTGCTGACATATCAATAACCTAAATCTGTGTCAATTATTCACACTGTGCTGCGGGAGTGGGGAGGACGAGTCCGGTGAGTCATGATCGCCAGTTCCACTAGGCCGGTCACACCAATACTGTATTGGAACTTCCGCCTCATACGTGCATTTTTCAATATCAATGATAATGTGAACGTCACACTGACGTCACTGACCCTGCACTGTGTAATTGACAGCTCCCCGGACTCACCACACATGAGCAGTGATCTGACGTTCAAACGAAACTGAGATGATCGTGGTCATTATTCGGAGGCACGTGGAATGCGGAGTTTGCCAGCCAGTCTACGGATGACTCACTGTATGCGCTACGTACCTCAAGTGCTCTGCTAACATGACTATTGTATTGCCGTGAACCCCGCCTCCCGCTGATTTTTTTCAAGGCTGGGTATCCAATAAGAAATGAATAGCATGCCTACAATCAGCAGAGTTCAGCTTAACAGATATACTGTGCATGCGTGATCATGTGACCAGTGATCACCACAGCAATGAGAACGTCCCATCTGAAGTTAACCACAGATACTGATAAATGCAGGTACGTGGTTATTGAGTGCCCACATGAATGTATTATATCATATATAGTTCTAGGATACCCATGTATTCCTTATAAGTATTCGCTTCAGATTTGTATTGTGTTGAGGAGCTGGAAGTTTATACCTTTGCCATCACCCAAACCTCAAGTTTCCATTGTCTTAGTTCTTAATCAGGATGGCAGCTTGTTCCACATAACACCACACTTAATACTACACCTGTAGTAGTCAACAGATACGAGGTCTGTACGTGTCTTTTATCAAAGAGACACGAACCCACTCGCTGTCACTGCACACATTGTCTGAGCAGATAGTAATCAGACTCCGGCTAACACCAAACTGAAATAAACCACAGTGACTGATCAATAACGGTCATGGATCTATTGTTGCACTACTAAACAATACTTATTCACTATTCTGTTATATGAAGAAGGATTATATCAGTTCACCTTTTGTATGAGTATGATCTTGTTAGATGTTGATGAAGGAGTGTAAAGTCAGTTATTTACCACTCTTCCTCCCATCACCCACATATGCATCTTTACAGGCCTGTTAACAGACTTGTAGGTCAAGGCATAACCAGCACAATAAGGACAACTAAGAACTATTTGTGGAATGGACTGCCGCCAATAACAGACTGTAGGTAGTACAAAGCAGAAAAAAGCCAAAGATGCCGACCGATTACGATGTAACTGTTTCGGAGCCGATCAAAACAGTCTGCGGACTCGGGGAAACACCACCTCACTCACCCACAAGTCCCTGTAGGCAGGGCAAGGCGTCACTCACAGGCTCACACCAAACATGGATACTAGGGGACGCCGTAGGTCCAATGAAAAGTGAAATATAGATTATTTCGAATTTGGCAGCAGGGTGTTTTCTTATGTCAAATTGAATTTTAAGGGTGGTTTGTCCTCTTCAACTTTTTGGTTGATCACTTCCTGCTATGCAAAAATGGACTTTATATTTATATGCAAAACATAGCCTAGCATACACCATCTTTAAACTCACAGAAAAGTCACTTAAGTTCGAGATTCGATAAATTTCACTGAGGACAAAGTTGTAGAGTGCTAAAAACTCTATGGGAAGTGTGCCCTCGATATTGCCGTAAGACCTACAGTAAGTCTGCCAGACGCCGGAAAGCTCACTTCTCTTTCAAAATAGCCTCGTTTTTCGGGTAAAAACCTTTTTCCTGGCAACTGGATTTTCCACGTTATTATTTACCCAACGTAGGTGTTCCAGGGCTGGATACTGTTTAAGGTCTAAGGTCCTATCACCAAACTCCAAAAGTCACAAAAAAACAGCGTAAGTCGGTCAAACACGTACGGTCCAAGTCCAGCTCCGCATCCAAGCCTCCGGTTGGATGTTCCGCCCACTGCTGCTGCTGCCTTGGCTTCTGGATTCCTCCAGGACCTTATCGCTGACGGCCACCTCTCTCCAGACATGTCGTACCTGGTCTGCGATCCTAACAAGCTGAGGAGGGCCAGGCAGGATGCCATGGCATCGGCCAGGGACCTTGACCAGGGGAAGCACCAGGGTACCAAAATAGTTGGATTGGGTTACGATGGGAGGAAGGACAAGACCAGGGCGATGGTGCCCGACAGCTATGGGAAACTGCACCCAAGGTTGATCAGGGAGGAGCATGTGTCAGTGACAGAGGAGCCATCTGGAAGGTACCTTTGGCACTTTGTACCAGAGGACCCGGTGCCACCTGAGAAGCCTGCGTTCAAGGTGGCTCAGGCTCTCTATGATCTGCTGGTGACGTACGACTCCACCGACTCACTGATCGTACTGCAAGGTGACTCAACTAGGGCCAACACGGGGTGGAAGGGTGGTACTCACGCCCATTTGGAGAAGATGCTGGGACGCAAGCTCTTCTGGAGTATATGCGTGTTGCACACAAACGAGTTGCCCCTGCGCCACCTTATCACCAGCATCGACGGGCCTACCTCATCTGACACTGGCTTCACGGGTCCAGTGTGCAGGTCTGCTGTCCAGCGTGAATGAGATGCAGTACAACGCAGAGTTCAGAGGAGTGCCAGGCGGTGAAGATCTCACGGAGATACCGGAGTATATCCTGGTCAACATGTCCACTGACCGGCAGGTCTCCTACCAGCTGGTCCAAGCTGTGAAGCGGGGCGTTCTCCCGTCCGAGCTGCAGGAGATCAAGTGTGGCAAGATGTCCCACTCCAGATGGCTCACCACAGCCCAGTCGCTCGTGTACATGTGGACCAGAAAGCATGGACTGACTGCTGGCAAAGAACTGAACACCCTGGAAATCCTAGTCAAGTACTGCCTGCAGGAGTACTTCAAACTCTACTACAACATCAAGGTTCACCACAGACTAGAGGACGGCCCCAAGCACATCCTCACGCAGCTCAGAGTGATGAGGTCGCAGCCCAAGAAGGTCCAAACAGCTGTGACTTTCTACGTGCGGAGAGGAGCATGGTTCGCACACTCAGAATGTGTCCTCCTCTCGCTGATGGCGAGTCAGAGTGAGGACGACCGCAGGTTCGCCATGACCCAGATTTTGAAGCTGAGGGCTGGCGAGGAGTATGGGGACACCAGTGTAAGACCTCGCATCACACCCAAGCTGAACTTGTCAGCCACCAGCTTGCAGACACTGATCCAGCAGCAGATGCAGCAGATGGCAGCCTGGCCAGGTGCACGAGCCGGCATTCACCTGTTCACTGTCCGGGGATCAGATCCAGGAGATCCTGGTCAAGCCGTACGAGGTTCCGGAGTTCTCTATACACACTCACAGCACCGAAAGAGTCGTGAAGCAGGTGACAGAGGCTGCGGCAGCAGTGGTGGGGCAGCAGGCCAGAGACGGGTTCATCCGGGCTCGGGCCCACCACCGGGAGACCATGCCCTGCTTCAGGTCTAAGAAGGACATGATGGACACGTTCTAGGCCAACGTAGAGGCTGTGACACTGTGATGTAGTGCCTGATGAACCAACTGATCAGAAAGAGCTTACCACGCTAGTCATTTGGAACTCATATTGGTGCATGATGCAATACACAGGACCAACCGGACACTGCGTACTCATTTAAGCATTATTCCATAAGGGTGCAATATAAAAGTGCGATTTTGCATAGTAAGAATTGCTCAAATGCAAAAATAGATGGAGATAAAATCGTCTTAGAATTCCATTTTACATAGGAAATTGGCATGCCAAAGTTGAGAAAAAGAATTTTTGTTATACGGCGTACCCTAATGGATAGTTTGAAGTGGTCAAATACTAGTGACTCAACAGAGGTCTGGACACAGTTGAGGATCAGCAAGTGCACAGAAGGCTTAGCGAGCACAACAAGATTAGCAGCGCACTGATCAACCACCACATGACAGGGACAGACTGCCTAAGTTACAGGACGTTAAAGTTCTCGGAAACAACCTCACCAAACAAGAGAAAAGCAGTGGACTCAATATATATAAACAACAAAATATATATAAAGCAAAGAACAGGCGCCATCGTGAGGGCAGAAGTAGGGGCACAGATCAAAGAATAGTTTGAAAGTGTTGATGACCATTTTGAGCAAAGGTCAATTTGAACATAATTCATTGAAGGCTTATTTGACATGTTGTTAGGCAACATTCAGGGACCTACATTTGGTCGCTTGCTCTACAAAATCCTTGAATTTGTTTTAGTACTTTAGTTAATTGACTCCTGTTTGTATAATATATATTTTTTTAATGTATGCAGTCACGTGAAAAAAAATATATATTAACATGTCCTGTATTACTTCACTGTTACGTCTTTCAAATACCTAAATACCTTGTTACAGTTCCCTTGGGCTTCACTGAGGACCTTCTTCAGGAGCCACAGGAGCACCATGGAGAAACACGAGTGTCTGAACTGCCCGACTCTTCTCCTGGACACGGCTACAGCAGACCAGATCCAGCTTCTGGGACCCGAGTGTGCTGGAATCCGTCTCCTCTCCTTACGCCTCAAGCAGACAGCCTGTAATACAAAGAGTTATGATATTGAATCTTTCCCTGGCAAGACACTGTATGTTAAATGGCTCTTAGCTTACTTAGGGCTACAGCAAGTGAAGGGTGATGTCCCGTATCTGGTCAGGGAAGGAGATATGCCAGAAATGACCCAGTTTAATAAGAATGTTATATTTTGGAGTTATCAAGAACTTAGTAAATTGTTATAGAGTAAAAGTATAACTGAGGTCAGTGCGGATATACTTCCAGCCGAGGGAGAGGCCAACTTGGGCTTCAGATTGGTTCCAGTGGCGCGTATATTTATGGTGATGTGTGCGAAAGAGGCAAGATCTAGTATGATTTGTTCGAAAGAGGCAATTAATTCTAGTAACATGTATGCGAAAGAGACACATTCTAGTAATATCAGTAAGAAACAAATGTCTAGTAATGTCTTAGGAAGTAATTTTATAGACATCAGATTACCGTGTCATAATCTGATATGCCAGACATTCGCCACACAAAGTGACGGCCACAGCAGCAGCTCGGGTAGTAGTGTCACAAAGAGCATTACAAGCAAGAGATGGACACCGGACTTAAGACTATTTATCACATCTACACCAGAATATTCTTTCCTGTCTGTCTGTGTGTTCTCCATCCAGCCTGGCAAAGATTACTAAAGGTACGCTAGTGAAATGTGACGCAGAAATAAGGGCGGCTATTGACAGTAGGTTGGCTAGTAAGATAAAGTGTTAACCCCTTCATGCCCAGATCTTGCCTTGGCTATATAAAAATTGTCTGTTGTTAGCCATAAAATTACGAGAAGTCACTAAATATACCCAATGGGCCAAGGTGGCACCAAACCGTTAATCCTTAATTAACCAAGTTAACATTTTTGTTAACGATTTAACTTTTAAGTTAACTTTGGAAATCATTATCGGACTAATTAACTTCCGTTACATTTAACTTCCGTTAACTCAAGTCTGCTAACCCAAAAATTTCATAAAAACGTATAGCAGAATACATAACTAATGGTAAAATATAGGTCTGGTTCCCCACGCCTGTCTGGGACTGGTGTTAGGAGAGGTAGTAAGTCTCCAGGCTCGCTCATTACTGCTTGGTATGCTATGAAATATCATCATTCTAGGTGAATGTAGACATATACTGTATATATATATATACAGGGAGGTCCCGAAGATACGAGCAGTTAGGTTCCACCTGGCATACTCGTAAAGCGAAATCTCGTATAACGAAACACATAACTAATGGTAAAATATAGGTTTAGTTCCAGGACCCCATCAATTAAAAAAAATAAAAAATTAAAAAAGACATGTTTTTCAAGCTAAAATAAACTATAGCAAACACAACAAACACACAGCGTCTATATTACCCACACTGTACTACCTATTCTGTAGAAAAAGCATTCTGAAAGAGAAAATAGCACACAAAATAACATAACTGCACATTAATTAAACATAAAACATGCATAACAAGCAAAATAGACGTTGTAATGTAGGGGACGCCGCGTGATACAAGACAAGGTAGTGTAGTGGTCCCAAGGTTGGGCCCGCACACCTGCTAATTACCCCTAAAGGTCAGGCCGCGCCATATGCTTAATTACCCTTCAGGTCATGCCTTGCTAGGGGTGACCTGACTGCGGTCCCAAGGTTGGGCCGCACACCTGCTAATACCCTAAATCAGGCGCCCATATGCTTAATTACCCTTCAGCACGGCTTGCTAGGGGTGAAACCTTTGTACGGGAGGCGCAGCCCATTTTGCTATATTTCACCCTTAAGTCCGCTGCTATGGTATCTCGATATCAGCCAAATTTTCCCCTTTGTCCAGCTACCGGAGGTGGTTACGGGCGCGCATTATTTGAACTTAATAATTTTATCACCAATTTGAAATGTCATATACATTATTTTAATCTCGTATATTGAAAACATGACCCTATTACAATACTCGATCATCGGGTTTCTCTTGACGAATGCTGTAAACGACCTTCCTGTGCATATTAGTATATACATATAGTAAACTTTTACTAATATATTTACATTATTTAGCATGCACTTATTTATCATTGAAGGTATATATATTGTATATATTATTAGCCGCCAAGCGTGTAGCAAGGGGCATAATCGCCATTTCTTGAAATTGCCTTTTATGGTACCAATCGACGCGTTGTCCATGCTCAGTCCTGGTGCCACCCTACCACCCAGCTCCAATAAGCTTGTAAGCAGAAAGTGCGAAGTTTCAGGAAGCTTCATTAGCATTTGGCAATCTTCCCCCATATTTCCCCAGAAGTAAGTCAAATCTTGCAAGATTTTTTATAATAGCGTCGGCAGGAATTGCAAAGCTTTCAATGGTATTAGTGCATATTGATGGGGAAAAAAGTGGTGGTGTGTCGGTTTGACGCTAAGGCGCATGACCATAATAGACCACAATAGACCACAATATACCACACATGACCAATACTAGAGGGGACATGGGGCCTGTGTGGAGTAGGGGGAGGCCCGAGGAGTGCTGCTTGCAAGTTTCATCAATGCGTAGGTGCGTAGCTGAAGCTCATCTTGGAAAAGCGTCACCCTCATTAATGTCCAAGAATTGTGCTTTACTGTCTATTACCGAGGTGAAATCTATGATTTTATTATTAAACACAGTGTACTGGGACGTTTTGGAAACATTTATGAGACGGTAAGTGGTTTACTGGGTGGTAAAGTGTTCGTAAAATGCCTTCGGCGATGGCCCTGTGATTCATTTTATGGTAGAAAATAGGTTAACCCTTTCACGCACGAAAAGTTTAATAAGTTTTTTCGGCCACTGCGACATCAGTCTGGGGCTCTCTACGAGGCTGCGCGTAATAGCCGACTCTGCGGCGAATGTTTTGGTTATGTTATCAATTTCAACCACGATTATTCTTTTTTCCTGGCATTATTATAAAATTATATCGTTGGTTTCGCAAGATATTATTCTGCCCTATGAAAGACAAAAATAACAAGAAATACATGTAAATAGCGGAGTTTAACGACTTAGAAAAAACATTGAGTAAAGAGAAATAAGAAATATTTACGTTCACCACTTCGTAGCTCGATATTTCCTGAGTCAACTTTGTATGGCTTATATGCCAATAAGAGCGGAATTTTATGAGGATTCCAACGCTACCATTAGAATTTTCATATGGCCAGTAGTTCTTGAGAAAATCTTAGAAAGATTCTGATGAGATGAGAAAGATGAGAAAGGTCTTATAAAATGTTTTACACCGTAAAAAAAGTAGGCATGCTCTTTTTACCAATTTTTTTAATGTTAAAAAACCAGTGTATTGCCAGTATGATTATTTTTTACGGTAGAAAATAGGGTCATGTAATTTTTAAAAACATTTTTCAGTGAAAAAACGTTGTAATGTTGTTATAAAAAATATAATTAATATTTGTACGGTAAAAAAACATTTTGATGGTCTTATAAAAAGTTTTTAACCGTCAAGAAAATATGCATGTTATTTTTATAAAAATTTGATTATGGTAAAAAACCAGTGCATTCCCATTGTTTGTTTTTTTTATGGTAGAAAATAGGTTAGTGGAATAACAAAAAAATTGTGAAAAAGGTAACCTAACCTTTATAACCTTGATTAAAACTTTGAGGTTGGTTAATGTACTGTATTATTATACTGTAATTCCCTATTTTCTCCTCAATCAGATAGTGTTACAAAATACTTTTCTAATGAAGATGTAATACGGTGGTTAACTTCAACCTAGTGTTTTACTGTGCATGACGATTGCTTGTTTTCAGTTTACTAATATTAGGAATATTTTGCAGGTACGTTTTGGCATCATGACAGACACCGAGGCAGTCAGCGATGAAGTGCCAAGTGTAGCTGATCCCACATCATTCCGCTGTGATGCCTTTCATGGAGCCATGCCTGCACGGCAAAGTCGATTCCTTCCACTGCCCTCCGAACATGGTGATACGTCGGCTTCGGAGGATGGTGGTCGTCATTCAGATGATGACCTAGACGAGTTCATCGAACTCAGCCGGCAATGGTACACACTCGTCTAGAGCCAAGTGATCATGACGTGGACTTTGAAGGCTTTGACCATGAAGGCTTTCTACAGGGATTCCTGAGTGGGGAACGTGGTGACAGTGACGATGTCGCTGGCACCAGTGGAGCCGACACGAGTGCCAATGTCCCTACCGGTAGTCCCACAGAAGACGTCCTGCCAGGTCCCAGTGCTGAGGCTCCTACAGCTACCACTGAAACTGACGAAGCCGATGTAAGGGAAAGTCACAGTGACGAAGAGGCTGCTGCCGACGGAGTCGAAATAACTCGTGTGCCCAAAAAAGGCAGGAAGCGTGAGGCAAAATCAGCACAGTGGGTTGTTTGTACGGCTAAGAAGAGGAGGAACTTAGGTCAAGCCTACCAGAGTTACAAAACGAAGACAATGATGCAGGCGAAGACTTTAGGACCTCCCTGTGACGACGGCTGCTTCACTAAGCTGGGTCAAGAGGCTGCCACACAAATCTTCAAATCGTTCTGGGACATAGGCGACTATGACAAGCAGAACCAGCACCTACAATCCCTGATAAAAGAAGTTGCCATCATGAGGAAGCGGACGATGCGGGAACACAGTCGTAGAAGCAGGACCTACGAGTACTATGTGAAGCTGCGGTACACAGAGACCCGTGTGTGTCGTAGTGCCTTCATGTCCCTTCATGGCATTACCCGGAAGAAGTTACAGATAGATCCTCATGGGCAAGCGGATTTTATCCCCAACAGGAACACCCACCCAGGACCGAAGGGGGCGGACGGGTAACTCCAAAAGTATTGTTGGTCCACCCTTGGACCACGTTCATGAACATATTGGCAATCTAGTGGTAACTGCAAGCCATTATTCACGGGCCCATAGCCCGCACACCCGATATTTGGAGACTGGCCTAACAATAACGGAATTGCATGCAAATTATGTCCAGTGGATGGAGACCACTTACACAGGGGAAGGGTGCGTTAGTCCCAGATTTTACAGGACTGTGTTCACGAGGGACTACAAACATTGTATTTAGGCCCCAAAGACAGATCTCTGCAACCGTTGTG
Source organism: Chionoecetes opilio (assembly GCA_016584305.1). Classification (NCBI taxonomy): domain Eukaryota; kingdom Metazoa; phylum Arthropoda; class Malacostraca; order Decapoda; family Majidae; genus Chionoecetes; species Chionoecetes opilio. The sequence goes on from JACEEZ010000296.1 coordinate 52,258, forward strand.
AGCTCCTAAAGTCGACCATTGCGCATAAGGAGACGCAGGAAGTTAATGTTGATGCCGACATCAAAACCCTGGAGGACCACCAGAAGCTCGCAGAGGAGGTACAGCAGCTGTTATCGTCGGCAGAAAAGGAGAGTCGTGTGGCCCCCCCCGACTCACAGCTCCGGACTATTTGCATTGATCTCCAGCAGACCCTCCTTGTCCTCGTCTGCATACAGGGTTGCCTATTATAAGCGGAAGATGTGGATTTACAACTTCTGTGTCTACGACTTAAACAAGAAAAAAGGCAACATGTATGTTTGGCAGGAGATGACGGCAAGGAGGGGCTCTGACAAAATTGGTAGCTGCATCTTGAAGTGGCTTGAATCTGAGCTTACCGACCCTGGCAACCAATTCAAGCGCCTCAGGATATTTTGCGATAATTGTGCCGGTCAAAATAAGAACAGCAACATTGTCGTCATGGCCCTCCGTCTCATTCACGCGCTAACTCTGGACAATGTGGAGTTGGTGTTCATGGTTCCGGGCCACTCCTTCCTACCGTGTGACAGGGCATTTGGCCATATTGAGAAGAAAATACGCAAATGTCGCCACATCTACTCTCCAACTGATTACCTCAGGATCATCCGAAAGGCAGTTGGGGAGGAGAATAATGTAACTGTCATGGAGAGGACTGATTTTTATGATCTCCGCGCGTTGAAGTCCGCCTGCACTTTGCGTCGTACCCAATCTGTTGGGTTTGCTAAGGCCCGGCAGCTCGTCGTCGATGCCCAGTACCCGGAGGGCTATGTGATGAAGAACACGTATAACTTCGACGAGGAGACGGATGGGGTTGATAAGCGAGTGCGGCTGATGCCCGGCAGGTCACCCTACCAAGCCCAACTCTTCAATTTTGGGCCCAAAGAGGACTTCCCACTAAAGTATGCTGCTAGTGTGAGGCTGGCCCCAGCCAAACTACGGGATCTCCGTCTGCTGTTCAACCTGTTGGACAACCGTGGTCGTGCCTGGCTGGAGAATGTGTTCACCTCGCAGGGCCAAAGCCTCCCCCAAGCACAAGAACATGACAGTGATGAAGAAGACGTCGACGATCCCGAGGATGTCATCATGGAGTATGTTCCTGTCACACGGCTACCGTCAGCGCGGACACGTCGGTAGATGTAAAAAAAAATAAAAAAAAAAGAACAAAGCAGACGACACAATAATCAAACATCGTCTTTTCTTTTTACCTTATCAGAAATTTTAACATTAGCCGTTTTTATGTTTATTTTTGTGGTATAATACTGTTGTAAAAGGTGCTAACAAATGCTTTTCTACTGTTACACTTTTTTTTACTTACCTGAAGTAGGACCAATGGTTCTGGAATATTGGGAAATGGTATGAATTACTTGAAACACTAAAATTTTGACATTTTTATTGGTTTATTTGGTGTTTGGGTACCTTTTTGGTCATTTTTGCAACTTTTTGAAGTGGATATTTTTGCTGAAGTGCACTTAACACTTAAAGGAGCACTTTTAAAATTATTGCTGTATTACCCACTGTTATACCACTGTTTGAATATGCTTTGGTGAAAGTTTCATGAAAATCTATCGAACCGTTTTGAAATGGCACTGTTTTGAAAATCGCCAAACTTTGAAGGCGATTTTCTCAGCTTTTTGAAAATGGCGCTTAGCCCCCTTTCTACACGCGGCGCCTCAATTATATATGAGGCGCTTATTTCAGAAAGTCAATAAATGCCATCAATAAAAAACTAAGAAAATGGCTTCAAAATGTTTCAATGTTCAAAAGATATGACATTTTGAACATTGAAACATTTTGAAGACCTTTTCTTTGTTTTTTATTGATGGCACTTATCAACTTTCTGAAATAAGCGCCTCAAATATAAAGAGCAATCAAACACTTACATCAGGTTCTTGACTACACTCCCTGGTCCTCCACTTGACTTGTCGTCGGGTTTTGGCTGAGGATGAAAGCCCCCCCCCCCCCCGTCCACCTGTATGGGAGGCAGGTGTGGTTGCTGGGGTCTGGGGGCAGGGGAAGGAAGCTGAATGTGTGCCTTTGGCCTCTGGGGCTGCAGGTATAGATGTAGGTACTGCCACACCCCCAAGGAATGTGTTACTGCTCTCTCGTTCACCTATTTCATCCATTGATCATTTTCCCTGGTAAAATGTGAATTCTCAAAAAACTTGGTANAACCTTGGGACCGCAGTCAGGTCACCCCTAGCAAGGCGTGACCTGAAGGGTAATTAAGCATATGGCACGGCCTGACCTTTAGGGGAAATTAGCAGGTGTGCGGCCCCAACCTTGGGACCGCTACACTACCTTCTCTTGTATCACGCGGCGTCCCATACATTACAACGTCTTTTTTGCTTGTTATGCATGTTTTATGTTTAATTAATGTGCAGTTATGTTATTTTGTGTGCTATTTACTCTTTCAGAATGCTTTTTCTACAGAATAGGTAGTACAGTGTGGGTAATATAGACGCTGTGTGTTTGTTGTGCTTGATATAGTTTATTTTAGCTTGAAAAACATGTCTTTTTTTTTTTTTTTTTTTTTTTTTTTTTTTTTTTTTTTATAATTGATGGGGTCCTGGAACCAAACCTATATTTTACCATTAGTTAGGTGTTTCGTTATACGAGATTTCGCTTTACGAGTATGCCAGGTGGAACCTAACTGCTCGTATCTTCGGGACCTCCCTGCATTCTACTCTGGCGTATACAAACAAAAATATAAAAATATAAAGGAAAAAAAGAATATCAGGACAAAAAGTTAATGACGCACTGTATCAAAATTGGAACCGAAAATAAAAAAATGTGCAAAATAAAAAAATAAAAAAAGGCATAGACCGGTTTTGTTGGTGTGTGTTTTGTTGGTGTGTGTTTTGTTGGTGTGTGTTTTGTTGGTGTGTGTTTTGTTGGTGTGTGTTTTGTTGGTGTGTGTTTTGTTGGTGTGTGTTTTGTTGTGTGTGTTTGTTGGTGTGTGTTTTGTTGGTGTGTGTTTTGTTGGTGTGTGTTTTGTTGGTGTGTGTTTTGTTGGTGTGTGTTTTGTTGGTGTGTGTTTTGTTGGTGTGTGTTTTGTTGGTGTGTGTTTTGTTGTGTGTGTTTTGTTGGTGTGTGTTTTGTTGGTGTGTGTTTTGTTGTGTGTGTTTTGTTGGTGTGTGTTTTGTTGTGTGTGTTTTGTTGGTGTGTGTTGGGCAGTGCGGCGCCCAGCTTGCCATTATTCATTACTTTATTCATTCATTCATTTTTTATTCATTTATTTATTACTCACCCAAATGATCCAGGGATGCGAGCACATGATCCGGGAGGGCGGCGAGAGGCCGAGACAGGGCACACAACACCCTCCTCACGGTCTTGGCAACACCAGGCTCCAAGGTGTTGAGGCAGTTGGTGGTGAGGACATCCTTGACCTTCAGGAACCCACAAACCTAAGGGCACGAGACAGCCATCAGGTACTAGCAAATGGCAAAAGTAAACAGTAAAGATGGGGCAAAGGCAGATTAATGAAAGAGACCATTTCTTGCTGTTTTTCATCATTCCTACATGCATACACCCACAGTAGCTGATTAAAAGAGACTATTTCTTGCTGTTTTTCATCATTCCTACATGCATACACCCACAGTAGCTGATTAAAAGAGACTATTTCTTGCTGTTTTTCATCATTCCTACATGCATACACCCACAGTAGCTGATTAAAAGAGACTATTTCTTGCTGTTTTTCATCATTCCTACATGCATACACCCACAGTAGCTGATTAAAAGAGACCATTTCTTGCTGTTTTTCATCATTCCTACTGTAATGCCCGGTATTCGGAAGAGATAGGATGGGAATTCCTATCATACAATTCCCGGGTTATGTCCGTAAGAAGGAAAAAAGGTTTCAATCTCCATAGGTTGTTCTGGGGGCAAGTTGTCACCTAGACCCAGCATCTGGGGGAACAAGTTATCCTTATTATACTAAGGTCAATCAAACCTTTTGTTCGCCTAATATTTATCTTTCTATCATTTTTTTTCTTTCTATCTCCCACTTCTATCTTCCCCCCTCCCCCACTCCCTCCCCCATACACTCCGGATACGAGTCCAAATGCGTGGGACATTTAATTCGCGATCGTCGATAACTGGTAGATTAAAAACTTTTCATCTTCCCCTTACCCTCCTGACAGATCAAGGAACACTCTTAGATTCTTAATGTCCTTCAAAATAGACACAATAGTGACAGATCACGTTCATAAATGGGTGGGTTAGTCGAGTTATTCGCTAAATTGAAAGTCGACCAAATTTCTAGTCCGACTCCCATACCCCGTCGCTCTGAAAAACATGTTCGTAGGCGTAACAAAAAGGGAGAACACCTTTCCCTGGATATTAGAGTAAACCTATTAAATTCTTCTATATCAAAGTAAAAGAACTGCATTATAGGCAGCCATTTCATATGCATACTTGTTTCGTTAGCTAATTAGAGTCATTCGAGGTCTTATACTCTCTTCAGTGGAAGCCTTCGTAAGGATCCGAACATTCACTTTTTTCCCGCTTCTCATCCCAACCTCGCCTTGGTTACCACGAGGGAGCCAGTCTCTCACTCACTTCACTCCAGGTAAGACCTCAGTAACTCGCTCCTATTTCCCCCCCCCACCCCCTCCTTGTTATAATATATCTATCTATATGCTCATATATAGGTACAGTTGTTTAGTTTCATTAACGCATAGGAGACCTGCCCCATCCTTATAAGTGTTATTAACGGAGTCTCTCACTCACTTCACTCCAGGCTCCGGCGAGTGTCTGCCGAAAAAGAAGCCAAGCCACCTATCACAATGAACACTACACCAACCCATTACTCTCACGCTGTTCTTTCCTATATAGATATTCCATGTATACCTATAGTGCTCAGTTGATACGGACGTAGATGGTAGTTCTAAGAATATGATTCAGTGAGGGAGGTTATGCTCTGGAGAGCTTGCCCGTGAAAGATTAGAGTTTATATATGTGTCTAAGATCTCAAACAAGAGAAATAATATTTCATGATGAATAAATAGGATGATTTTAAAAATATAGTTCTTGTGTTATTTGTAAAACCCCAGGTGATTATTCCGTGTTAGGACAATACTTCCCCACACTTCCAAAAGAGTTTTCAGCCTCACTCGGTGTAATACTAAATATCCATCCCCCGACTACCAATAATTCTCATGTATATTAAACGTGCTCAGGGAGTAAACCAGAGAACTACTCGCCTGAGCTGGTGGCAGCATATCCCCTTACTAACCTTAAGTTCATCCCCATTTCAGTAATCTCCGCAGCGAGAAGTATTCGTACTATAATTCAATAGTGAAGTCATAAGACAAATTTCAACTCTCACTTCAGGTGTGACGAGGAGATTTTATTCTAACAAGTTAATGTCATTCATTTAAAGGTGTCAGCAACAACATATAAAAACCCTGGCACCACACTACATGCATACATCCACAGTAGCTGATTAAAAGACACCATTTCTTTATGTTTCTCAATCATTCTTCCATGCATACACACCCCATCATTAACCACTTGAGACCCAAAACGTAATTTACATTGTAATTTGGCTACCATTAGACGATTGTTAGTGACTATAAGCAATATTTTATAGCTTTGACCTGTTTAGTATCCTTGTCGACTAACTAATTTGGTATATTAAGTAACTTTTCGTAATTTAATGGCTAACAACAGATGATTTTATATAGCAATGGAAAAATCTGAGCGTGAAGGGGTTAAAAAGAGACCATTTCTTGTAAGGCGCGTAACTCCAAACTAACCTCCGATGCTATGATGGGTTGCGACAAGAGGTCCTGCCACACTTGTCTAGCCACCTGCTGCCACCTGCCCACCGTCTGACTCAGGTCCGGCAGGAAGGTGTACCAGGTGGTGGTGTCAATGGTGTTGTTCCTGGTGTTGTGCAGCAGTTCCGTGAGCAGCTTGGTGTACGCCTTGGCCACCACCTTCACCACCAACGCCTCATTCCATAGCACCTGGGAAAAAGAGATAATTTCTTTGTGTTTCTCAATCATTCTTCCTTGCTAACACACCCTAACCCTATCAGAACACAGCTTAAAACATCCCCACATCCCCACATCCCCACACACACACACACACACACACACACACGGTACTCCGTAGTGTAGTGGTTAGCACGCTCGGCTCACAACCGAGAAGTCCCGGGTTCGATCCTCGGGCGGAGCGAAGACAGACGGGCGGTCTTCTTAAAACCCAAGCCCCTGTCCACCCAGCAGTGAATGGGTACCGGGTGTTAGCCGGGGGTTTGTGAACTGCCTCCCGGGGTGGTGGCTTCCCCCAACACTAAGGATGAATGCTAAGAATGTTGATATGGAGACGGGGCCATACGAGTACAGCTCAGGCCCTGTAAAATACAACTAGATGAATACATCACAAGAACCAATCACAACTTTCAAACACTCACATCTGGTTCTTGACTACTCTCACTGCTCCTCCACTAATAAGAGAGGAGAGAGAGAGAGAGAGAGAGAGAGAGAGGAGAGAGAGAGAGAGAGAGAGAGAGAGAGAGAGAGAGAGAGAGGAGAGAGAGAGAGAGAGAGAGAGAGAGAGAGAGAGAGAGAGAGAGAGAGAGGAAAAGAGAGAGAGAGAGAGAGAGAGAGAGAGAGAGGAGAGAGAGAGAGATATGAAAAAAAAGCAACCCTAAAACGTTAAATATACGTAAATATCTATATACATGTAAAAGCAAAAAACATCACATCTGGTTCTTGACTACTCACTGGTCCTCCACGACTTGTCGTCGGTTCTGGCTGAGGATGAAAGCCCCGTTCACCTGTATGGGGAGGCAGGTGTGGTTGCTTGCATCCGGTGGCAGGGGAAGGAAGCTGAATGTGTGCCCTTTGGCCTCTGGGGCTGCAGGTAGGGAGGTAGGCACTGCCACACCCACCAAGGGAATGTGTTTACTGCCTCCCGGTCACCCCATTTCATCCATTCTGCATCATTTTTCCCTGGTAAATAATGTAGAATTCTCATGTTTTGCTCCTGTGTTTGACCTTCTGCAACCTCAGTTTGTAGTATTGCTTGGTAAGAGCAGGTGAGGGCAGTGTCAGGGGCGCCTTGGGACTCCTGAAGGTGCTGCCTGAACGCCTGTCTCTCCCTCCTCATGGTCTCAAGGTCAGAGCTGGTGATACGTATGGTGTGAGTAACCGTTACTTTGCCTTGCTCCGCCACACCCAGGGTGATCTCCTCCAGCGCCTTCAGGAAGGTGAGACACACACTGGCCTCCACTGTGAACATAACAACATAAGAACATAAGGAAGCTACAAGAGGCCGTGAGAACATAGTTTATGAGTGTGGCAGCTTTAGGAAAATCTTTCTCTTTCTATTAGGTATATGAGAAAGAGAACATAAGAACATATATATAAGAACATAAGAAAGCTACAAGAGGCTGTGAGACCTACACGAGGTAGTTCCTGTTACTTAACTCTACCTGCATCCACCTTTCATCCCCATCCATGAATTTATCTAGCCTCCTTTTAAAGCTCCCTAGCCTCCTTTTAAAGCTCCCTAACCTTATTTTAAAGCTCCCTAGCCTTATTTTAAGGCTCCCTAGCCTCCTTTTAAAGCTCCCTAACCTTATTTTAAAGCTCCCTAGCCTTATTTTAAGCTCCCTAGCCTCCTTTTAAAGCTCCCTAGCCTTATTTTAAAGCTCCCTAGCCTCCTTTTAAAGCTCCCTAGCCTCCTTTTAAAGCTCCCTAGCCTCCTTTTAAAGCTCCCTAGCCTCCTTTTAAAGCTCCCTAGCTTTCTTTTAAAGCTCCCTAGCTTTATTTTAAAGCTCCCTAGCCTCCTTTTAAAGCTCCCTAGCCTTATTTTAAAGCTCCCTAGCCTTATTTTAAAGCTCCCTAGCCTCCTTTTAAAGCTCCCTAGTCTCCTTTTAAAGCTCCACAGTACGTATATCCATCTATATCCACCTTTGAAGGAATCTAACAGGCGCTGCACATGCCCTGGGGTGTACACTGTGTCCGATATATCCGAGGAAGACTGCCGCAGAGGAAACCAGAAGAAGTGTGGCGGAAAGTGTCCCGGTGGCTTGGTGGTTGGAGTGCGTGAGGCAGTGTGGGCAAAGGCTCGCTGGCAGGCTGGCGGTGGGAGGACCTGACTGAGGCTGGCCAGGGGAAGGGAGCGGCACATCTTGTCCTCGGGTTCACTGGGGTCCATGAACAGTACTGTCCCGCCGCTGATGATGGTCACCGTGTCTGTACGGGACACAAGGATTGGGGGAAGGAAATAAGAACATAAGAACATAAAAACATAAGAACATAAGGAAGCTACAAGAGGCTGCGAGACCTACACGTGGTAGAACATAACTTGTGTTTGTGAATTCCAATATTAAAAATACATAGGCACTAAATGTACAGAACATTTTAACCCCTTGAGGCTCCGAGCATAATTTCCATTGTAATTTGGGTAACATTAGACGATTTTTAGTGAAGATAAGCAATATTTTATAGATGTGACCTGTTATATAAGAACGTAAGAACATAAGAGAGGAGAGTGGATAGGGGTATAGGAGGTGGATAGGAGCCTTTATAGGAGAGGTAGGGTGGCTTTATAGGGGCACAAGGGGCGAGGGAAGGACATAAGAACATTTAGAAGGATTTATATTAAGCACATGGAGGAGGAGGAGGAGGAGGAGGAGGAGGAGGAGGAGGAGGAGGAGATGCAAGGGCTAGGAGTAGGTCAAAGGGGCAATGGGTGCAGGAGGAGGAAGAGTCACCGTGGCTGCAACACACACAAAGGGGCAGGGAGGGAAATAGGAACATAACTTGTGGCTGTGAATTCCACTATTAAAAAAAAGAAGCAATTAAAAGCACCTTAAAATGTTCTGTAAAATTAAGTTACAGAAGATTTTAAGGAGAATTTTTTTCTCCTTAATTACTGTTCAGTGGAAAACAACAATAATTGCCACTAAATTTTACAGAACATTTTAAGATTTTTTTTACTTCTTTACCTGTTAAATGGAAAAAAAAAAATAGGGACTTCATTTTACAGAACATTTTAACCCCTTCACACCCAGATCTTTCCTTTCTAATATAAAATTGTCTGTTACCGAGCCATAAAATTACGAAAAGTAACTAAATATACCAAATTAGTTAGTTGACAGGATACTAAACAGGTCATAGCTATAAAATATTGCTTATAGTCACTAAAAATCGTCTAATGGTACCCAAATTACAATGGAAATTACGTTCTGGGTCTCAAGGGGTTAAAAAAAAAAATTCCGTCTTTACCTGTGCAGTGGAATATAGATTTGAATCCAAGGCCGAATGTACCCACTTGTAGCGGATTGTTTTTTTTTATGCTGTCGCTGAGCTTGCGGATGCCATGCCAGTCCTCGTCCGAAAAGACCGCATTGTTGTACAGGCATAGCGACGGCCCCTGCACACACACACACACACACACACACACACACACACACACACACACACACATAGTAAGTTAAGATGCAAGTCACAGAACACATAAAAATTAACACAATTAGTTCAGAACCAAAAACAGGCAGTGAGAAAAATGCTAAATTAGCTTAATTAAACTAGGGAAAAAGGAAAAAGAGAACAGAGAGAGAGAGAGAGAGAGAGAGAGAGAGAGAGAGAGAGAGAGAGAGAGAGAGAGAGAGAGAGAGAGAGAGAGAGAGAGAGAGAGAGAGAGAGAGAGAGAGAGAGAGATACATACATAGATAGATATAGAGAGAAAGATGTAGATAGATAGATAGCGAGAGATAGATAGATAGATAGATAGATAGATAGATAGATAGAGAGAGACAGAAAAGAGAGAGAGAGAGAGAGTGCATTTATTATCAACTAAACAAAAATGGCAAGATTAAGTAAGATCAATGCATTAAGTGTCACTACCAAGTCAATTCTAAACAAAAAAACAACAAATCATCAAAAGAAACATTAATCACTCAAAAACAAAAACTACGGCAGTAATAAAAAAAACACCTAAGCAGGCAGTCCAGCCATGAGCTATATTTATAGGGGCATTTATAAGGGCACCACATACTATTTAGGGGCATTTATAAGGGCACCACATACTATCTAGGGGCATTTATAAGGGCACCACATACTATCTAGGGACATTTATAAGGGCACCACATACTATCTAGGGGCATTTATAAGGGCACCACATACTATCTAGGGGCATTTATAAGGGGACCACATACTATCTAGGGGCATTTATAAGGGCACCACATACTATCTAGGGGCATTTATAAGGGCACCACATACTATCTAGGGGCATGTATAAGGGCACCACATACTATCTAGGGGCATTTATATGGGCACCACATACATCTAGGGGCATTTATAAGGGCACCACATACTATCTAGGGGCATTTATACGGGCACCACATACTATCTAGGGACATTTATAAGGGCACCACATACTAGCGGAAGAAGCCAAGAGCTGCCCCCTTCACCACCCACCTGCAGAAAGCGCTGCACCACCTGGTCAGCTTCAGGGTATTGGAGGTCACAAGGCACATGCACCAACGCAACCTTGGTGGCGCCGGCATCCTCGGCATTCTGCACCAACTCCTGCCAACCAAACACATCAAAAGTATAGGATAAAGTATAAAAGTAAAGGTCTTGATAGGAGGTTAGGGGTTAAAAAAAATATATATATACCTATATATAAAAAATATATATATATATATATATATATATAATATATTATATATATATATATATATAATATATATATTATATAAAAAAATATAAAAATCGAAAAATATATAAAAAATATAATAAAAAATCAGAAAAAAATAGATATAAAAAAAAAATAACAAATAAAAAAAAAAAAAAAAATACCTAATCATAAAAAAAAAAAAAAAAAAAAATATAATAATACAAAAAATTGAAGAATAAAAAAAAAAATACAATATGGACTTAACCCTTTAACGTACAAATGACGTCTTCGAGCGTCATCCAAAAATAATATTTTAAAATATTTATTAAAATTCTTAAAAAGCACGCGGTTGACGTGAGATTCACTTGACCGTTGGAGCGAATTACAATATATGATATTAAAATATATTTTGTATAATAAAATATTGTATAATATTATATTATACAAAATATTTAAATTAAAATTATAAAAAACAACAACTTTACACTATCTTTCACTTCGTTGTATGGCTTTATTTTTGACAGGGATGTCAACAACAAAAGAAAAAAACCTCTGAAATAAAATAATAGGGCGACCAACTCATCTGAGCGCAGCAAGGCTGACCGAGCGTAGCGAGGGAATCTCCCAGCTGGGGGTTTGAGATATTTTTGTAAATTTCATGCTCTGAGAGCTTCTGAGAGGTCCTTGGTTATATCTAAAATAATTTATGGTCTCAGTTTTGTCTGTTTTTGTGTCCACAATTTGTGTATATGTATATATATATGGTATATCATGCAACTTAAATTGTGAAATGTATATGAATTATTAACCATTTTGACATGATAAATAAAATATTAACACTGTTTCCGTTGGAAAAGTAATAACACAACAACAAAATATTTGTCATTTAGATAGATTAGTCAAATTTATCAATTATTTAGGCGCTATCAAATACAGCTCAAATATGATTTGATGACCAACTTCGAATTATTGAATAATCCAATATCAAACTTGTAGCAGTGGAGTCAGGAGATATCAGCAGTCTAGTATTAACTTTCCGGGCAGCCAATAAATGTGATATGGTCTGTGCTGGATCAGTGACCAGGGTCAGGTTCGGCTGTGGGCTAGCCAACTATGTACACCCCTTCCCCCCCCCTAAATTTTTAACCCGAATCTACACGATTCACAGAAATGACCCAACTGGCAACAAAATACTCGGAAATCCGTGAATCCGCGGAAAATTGACATCCCTGTTTTGAGCGAATTACAATATATTATACTTAATTGGAAAGGAAATTTATTCAGCTATGTCATGGAATGTAGAAAAATCTTCTATGATGATAAGTTGATTTTTGGCATATTATTTTTTGCCGCAAGGTGTTATTTTTTTTTTTTTTTCACTTCTAACTCGAGGTTTTGTAAGTTATTTTCACGCTAGCATATTTTTTTAACATTTTATGATATAGGAAATTATCTTAGCTTAAAAACGAAACATAATTGAACTCGATACCTTTGATAGTTTAGTTTCTAGACGCGGTGGAAGTACAACTTTTTTCCCGCACGTGACATTTCAGGTGACAATTGGTTTACGCGGGACAACAAAAAGTGAATGACAATGGTGCCGTGAAAGGGTTAACTATTTCTTTCTGCTGAGTTTTTATGTGTTATTTGGGACACACACCCACACCCACACCCACACCCACACACCCACCCACCCACACCCACACACACATCCACCCACCCACCCAACCACACACACACACCCACACCCACACACACACACACCCACACCCACACACCCACACCCACACCCACACCCACACACACCCACCCACACCCACATACACCCACACCCACACCCACACACCCACACACACCCACACCCACACCCACACACACACACACCCACCCACACACACCCACACCCACCCACACCCACACCCACACACACACACCTTGATGATCTGCCCGTTGTCTGGGTACTGGGTGAGGATGTTGTGCAGGAGACCCACCACTGTCGGCACCTCGATGGTGTTGTAGGTGAAGGGGTCACCGCGCCCACCTGAAAGCAAACCCAATACTTAATTAACCTGCAAACAAACCCAAGACTTAATTAATCTGCAAGCAAACCCAATACTTAATTAACCTGCAAGCAAACCCAAGACTTAATTAACCTGCAAGCAAACCAAGACTTAATTAACCTGCAAGCAAACCCAAGACTTAATTAACCTGCAAGCAAACCCAAGACTTAATTAACCTGCAAGCAAACCCAAGACTTAATTAACCTGCAAGCAAACCCAAGACTTAATTAACCTGCAAGCAAACCCAAGACTTAATTAACCTGCAAGCAAACCCGATACATACTTCACGGACAGAGGTCAAACTTTTCTTCTAATTCTACACATCTCAAGTGATTTATTATTTGTTCTAGATCCTTGTACTTGACTATCACTATGTAAGTACAGCAAATCCTCAAATCCTTGTACTTGACTATCACTATGTAAGTACAGCAAACCCTTGTACTTGACTATCACTATGTAAGTACAGCAAACCCTTGTACTTAACTATCACTATGTAAGTACAGCAAACCCTCGTACTTGACTATCAATATGTAAGTACAGCAAACCCTCGTACTTGACTATCACTATGTAAGTACAGCAAACCCTCGTACTTGACTATCAATATGTAAGTACAGCAAACCCTCGTACTTGACTATCAATATGTAAGTACAGCAAACCCTCGTACTTGACTATCACTATGTAAGTACAGCAAACCCTTGTACTTGACTATCACTATGTAAGTACAGCAAACCCTTGTACTTGACTATCACTATGTAAGTACAGCAAACCCTTGTACTTGACTATCAATATGTAAGTACAGCAAACCCTTGTACTTGACTATCAATATGTAAGTACAGCAAACCCTTGTACTTGACTATCACTATGTAAGTACAGCAAACCCTCGTACTTGGCTATCACTATGTAAGTACAGCAAACCCTCGTACTTGGCTATCACTATGTAAGTACAGCAAACCCTTGTACTTGACTATCACTATGTAAGTACAGCAAACCCTCGTACTTGACTATCACTATGTAAGTACAGCAAACCCTTGTACTTGACTATCACTATGTAAGTACAGCAAACCCTCGTACTTGGCTATCACTATGTAAGTACAGCAAACCCTCGTACTTGACTATCACTATGTAAGTACAGCAAACCCTCGTACTTGACTATCACTATGTAAGTACAGCAAACCCTCGTACTTGACTATCACTATGTAAGTACAGCAAACCCTCGTACTTGACTATCACTATGTAAGTACAGCAAACCCTTGTACTTGACTATCACTATGTAAGTACAGCAAACCCTCGTACTTGACTATCACTATGTAAGTACAGCAAACCCTTGTACTTGACTATCACTATGTAAGTACAGCAAACCCTCGTACTTGGCTATCACTATGTAAGTACAGTAAACCCTCGCTTCTTACAGACTTTGACGCGCCTCTGTAAGCCAATGCGATACTTACTTAACGCACGGAGGTACAAACATAATAATAAATCAGTACCTATAATAGTAAAAAAATCAGTATCAGTATTAATAATTTCAGTTAGTAAAGTAATTAGTAATAGTAACCAGTAGTATAATAATTAATCACAATACACATCAAGCGCAATCAAATGCGATACTCAACGGACGGGTCTTATAAATTTTCCAGATTCTATACATCGTAAGTGATTTTTTCTTAAAGCTCTATACTTGACTACCAATATCTAAGTATGTATCTGTTTTACTTTTTACTTGAAATGTTTGTATTTTATTCCCTATCACTGTGAAAGTGGGATTTGTATCTATAGTCTATACCTATAGAACATCAATTTAGTATTATGGGTTTTTTTTCTTTGTTTTGTTATGTTAGTCATCTTAATTTGCAAATGTTGTTTTTTATGGTGTACATATGGACCATGGAGCATGACAACAATTGCTGCATCGTGTAGTTGTACTTTGTGGTCAATAAATATCTAAATATCTAAGTATCGCCTTGCCTATTGGTGCACTTACCCATGGTGGTTTAGGCTCCAGCACCAACACACGAGCAAAACCTGAAAAGGGAACATTGTCATTGACTTTTAAGTGTAGAAACGGCAAGCCACACTATATATCTCCAATTGTTAGCTAGAAAAAATGCTTGCTAGACTACTCGACCCACATGACAACTCGCCCCAGACAACTCTACCTCGCCTAAAAAACAGCTCGACCCACGGAAAAAGACAAGTCGTCCCACATCGAACCTAACCTAAACTTATAGGTTTTAATGAAACCTAACCTAACCTTAACCACATAGTATACCTAACCTTAACCACAAAGTATACCTAACCTAACACTTACCTAACCTTATAGGTTTTAATGAAACCTAACCTAACCTTAACCACAAAGTATACCTAACCTAACCTAACCTTAACCATAAAGTATACCTAACCTAACACTTACCTAACCTTATAGGTTTTAATGAAACCTAACCTAACCTTAACCACAAAGTATACCTAACCTAACCTTAACCACAAAGTATACCTAACCTAACCTAACCTAACCTAACCTAACCATTGTCCTGGGGCGAGTAGTCTCACGATTGGGTCGACCTGTCTAGTGGGTCGACCTGTCTGAGGTTGAGTTGTCACTTGGGTCGACTTGTCCAGGCCCCGAAAAAATCAATCAAGGAGAAGATACGTAAAAAAATGTCATTAAGAGTAACAACATTTCATTTAAAACGTAATTCAAGAGAAACGGTGTGACTAAATCTACACTGAATTTCGTCGATAATTCTTCCCAATGAGACACAAAAAAAGACAGTGGGAAATGTCCTTGATAATTCTTCCCAAGAGACTGCAGTAAGACAGTGGGACATATAAGACTCCCAAATCACACAAATATAAAAGTCTAGCGGAAGGCTAGCGGTGGCTAGAGATACGGACCTGTACACCCAGGCTAAAGATACGGCGGTAAAGATATGGACTCTATATAGGGACAGGTGGGAAGATTTAGGAGCATAGGTTAAAATTCTAGAGTTCTTTCCCGCCCTTAGTAGCGTTTTTTTTTCTCCAGACCTTCACAGATCCCATCAAATACCTCTAAAACGTAATTATAAAGTGGGGGAGAGATGCCCGTTACGGATGGGAGGATATAGGAGTATAGGGTACTTAATATATGGCTGGACATGGGTGGATATGACATAGGACACATAGGCAGGCAATGGGTAGAAATGGACGAGGACTGCGCGGTCATTACCTGAGACACTAACTAGTTTTTCAGGCAACGTCCTCTGTATCCTTTCCCTTATCTTAAACCACTACTATGTGCCTCCATCCTCAATACACATTAACCCCTTGAGGCCCAGAACGTAATTTCCATTATAATTTGGGTACCATTAGACGATTTTTAGTGATTATAAGCAATGTTTTATAGATATGACCTGTTTAGTATCCTTGTCCACTAACTAATTTGGTATATTTAGTTACTTTTCGTAATTGTATGGCTCAACAACAGACGATTTTTTTATAGCAAAGGAAAGATCTGGGCGTGAAGGGGTTAATACGGTCTACTAATCAACTAAAAGACAATCTATATATACAATACCACAATACCATCGCCTGTAAACGCTGGCAGGACATCAGTAAACAGACAAAAAAGGGCGTGGCGCCAGCTGGGTTTGTTTACATCAGGTCGACAACACGTGACTTTGTTGACATCCGAGTACCTTGAAATTCCCTTAAAAACCGAATAGCTTGATTAACCATTATTCGTACTTTTTACTCAATTTCCAACAGTAGTACCCTCTAAATAAGATTACTATAGACATCTACTGGTCTTAGTTTTAACCATGTAGCTGTTTTACTCTGTTTTACATCTAGATGGTCTTGTAAATTCCCTTAAAAACCAAATAGCTTGATTACGAGACCTTTATTCGTACATTTTACTTGAGTACTTGAGTATTTAGAGGGCTAAATAAGATTACTATAGACATTTAGTGGTCTTAATGTTAACCGTGTTTTACTGTTTTACATTTGAATGGCCTTGAAAATGGACCAATTTACTCACACCTAAAACACGGAGTATTATAAAGCTTTGGGTGCAATATAGGCTACATATCACTGTACTCATATTCTTTTTGCTGAGAAATGCACCATAAATGAAATATATGGCCTTTTTGGGGCCAAAATATCACAACACAGCGGAACGCGCTGTGATTGGTTGTGACGTAGTAACTGCAGACTCAGATCTCGCCTGATCAGCTGATTGGCTTGTTTTGGCTCAGCAAACCGCAAATTATAGTTTTATTTTACTAACCTAACTAACTTGCATTACCCCTACTACCGCAAGATGACCAGTAATCCTCCTTCAAGTGATGTAGTAGGTATTCACTGTGTTTGTGAATATGTAAGTTGTAGTTTATAAGGAAAAAGTGGATAGACAGAGCAAAGTGGCCCGTGACACCAGACAAGTGATGACTTCTGGGATCGGCATTCCTTATAGGGAGCTTAAATGAACCTGCAATGACATGTACAGCTAGACAGATAGACGAACTCATAGAGGAACAGGTAGAAATGTATGGTTAGTAAAGGTTGTAGTGGTGAGTAGAGTGACGAAGGGTGTATGTTTTGCTTATGTGGGGAAAGAAAGCCATACATTTCTACCTGTTCCTCTATGAGTTCGTCTATCTGT
This sequence comes from Chionoecetes opilio, assembly GCA_016584305.1. Taxonomy (NCBI): domain Eukaryota; kingdom Metazoa; phylum Arthropoda; class Malacostraca; order Decapoda; family Majidae; genus Chionoecetes; species Chionoecetes opilio. Next base: position 69,610 of record JACEEZ010000296.1, read on the forward strand.
CTAGCTTTACATGTCATTGCAGGTTCATTTAAGCTCCCTATAAGGAATGCCGATCCCAGAAGTCATCACTTGTCAGGTGTCACGGGCCACTTATCTCTGTCTATCCACTTTTTCCTTATAAACTACAACTTACATATTCACAAACACAGTGAATACCTACTACATCACTTGAAGGAGGATTACTGGTCATCTTGCGGTAGTAGGGGTAATGCAAGTTGGTGTATTACTAGGTAGTACATAATAGTAGCGGCCGCTTGACAGCTGTTTTGCTCTGTTGTCTAAGCTAGTGACGTCACAACATGGCGCCAGTCGTTTTAGAGCGTATACATTTTCCTGTACTTAAATTGGCTGTATCATCAAAAATACTGTTCACATAGAAAAATCAACATCACTGCCCAACTATATGAGGCTTGAAGATGTCAAATCAATCCTTACCTCAAGTAGAGTAAATTGGTCCATTCACTAAAAATATAAATAGCTTGAATAATTCGTACATTTTACTTGATTTCCAACAGTAGCTAGTATCCTTTAAATAATGGCTAAAAGTTACCTATAGACATCTGCTAGTCTAAATTTTACCCCTGTATATGTTTTACTCGCTCGCGTGTTGTTGTTAAAAGGATGCTTACACTTATGCTACGCTGTTGACTGCGGGACAAGCATTAACCAGCTGAGAGTGCCACCGACGTTTATATACGTCGCGGGATTATTTATATATATATTTTTTAACAACAAACACACACCCTTTGTAAATTAGGAAAGCTGGTGCCTAGTGGAGTCATGGGTAAAATTGTCCAGGAATATGAGTGTTGGGCGACTTAAGATAATGACATGCACCAACAGACGTTATACGCTCGTAAACAATAATCTCTTCTCTCTCTCTTTCTGACTCACTCACACTCACACTCTCACTCTCACTCTCTACACGTTCAGTTCTTGTATAGTCAATACTTCGATCTCTTTACTCTTCACTTCACAAGCTACTTCACTCTTCTTCTTCACTTCAAGATAGAAACAAGAATCTGAATAAAAACATATATAGTATCTAGTACACGTATACATCTATCGGTACCCAATTTACCCATCTATCTGTACATATAAGAACATACAAAACCCTTCACACACACACACACACACACAATCTACTGCACACATATATACAATATACTTCACACACACACACACACACACAGATAGATAGATAGACAGAGAGAGAGAGAGAGAGAGAGAGAGAGAATATACTTACAATACTGCAAAAGGCTCTCAACAGCTAAATGTCACACGCGTAGGCTACACATACCACCATTATCACTCGCTTACTGACTACTACTACTTCCACTGTTCCACAACAAGCACAACTGCACAAGGTCACAACACTCCTCGCCAGTCATCACCCCGCCACCGAAACGAGAGATCTCACGTTTTATTACCCTCTACAAACTGCAACGAACCAATACAATAATAACATTCATTCCATCACCACTACATCTAAAAACCCATACTTAGCAACATTCATCATTGCGAAAACATAACTATTCTTGATTTGACGTGTATATATGTGTAGTTTAATGACGAATGTGTAACTTTTGAGCGATAAAGCATAACATGACGAAACTGTGTACCCCTCCCTCCCCCCTCCGACATTTCCGTTCGTCCTATACACGTCCCGTTCCTGTCTTGATACTGAAATAGGCGCGTTCAGTACCGATTTTTCTCCCTGTCAGTAATAGTAGACTGTATACCCCCCCCCTCCTCCCTCCTTCTCCGGCATTTCCGTCAAATACACGTCCCGTTCCTGTCTTGATACTGAAATAGACGCGTTTAATACCGATTTTTCTCCGTCAGTGGTAATAATAATAATAATTTTATTCTCACCCGAAGGTTTACAAGAAAAACAACAACATAATAATACAGACGAGTGAATGAACTTGCGTACTACAGCAAATAATTGATAATAGCTATATAGTAATGTCATAAAAATCTGAAAAAAACTTTTTTTTACTGTTTGGCTTTGGGTGAACTTTTGGGTTTACCCATCTATCTATTGCACACATAAGAATATACAAAACCTCACACACACACACACACATACATATCTACTGCACACGTAGAATATACATAACACACACACAGAGAGAGAGAGAGAGAGAGAGAGAGAGAGTAGGTATATACTTACAATACTGCAAAAGGCTCTCAACAGCTAAATGTCACACGCTTGCACATACCACCATAATTATTCGCTTACTGAGAATACTGACAGTCTGACTACTACTTCACCACAAGCACACCTGCACAAAACAAGGCCACTACAGTGACTATACTCTCCTCGCCAGTCACCACCCCGCCACCTAAACGAGAGATCTCACGTTTTATTACCCTCTACAAACTGCAACGAACCAATACAATAATAACATTCATTCCATCACCACTACATCTAAAAACCCATACTTAGCAACATTCATCATTGCGAAAACATAACTATTCTTGATTTGACGTGTATATATGTGTAGTTTAATGACGAATGTGTAACTTTTGAGCGATAAAGCATAACATGACGAAACTGTGTACCCCTCCCTCCCCCCTCCGACATTTCCGTTCGTCCTATACACGTCCCATTCCTGTCTTGATACTGAAATAGACGCGTTTAATACCGTTTTTTCTCCGTCAGTAGTAATACTAATAATACTAATAATAATTTTATTCTCACCCGAAGGCATACAAGAAAAACAACATAATATATAGACGAGGAAATTAACTTAAGTACTAAAGCAAATAATTGATAATAGCTATATAGTAATGTCATACAAAAATGAAAACAATAACTTTTTTTTGCTGTTTGCTTTTGGGTGAAAATAAAATTATTAATATCACTTATTATTGTTATTTTTATATACTCTACAGCATGCCCCCCCTCCCCTTAAATAAAGTTTCCTATAGCGTCGGCCATTTCTTTTTTTACAATTATGAACCCCTACCGTACAGCAAAGATAAGGTATGGTAAAGATGGGAGCATACGCTTGGCTGCGCGTGGCATGCGGTGCTCATCTCCGTGGCATTAGCCCTTAGAGCCTGTGGTGGGTGAGAACCCGTTACCCCGGGACACAGGGCTAGTGTGACTCGGGTTACCACAGAATACAGTACAGCATATCAATCAATCAATCATTGGGTGCATATGCCGGGGGGCGCGTCGCCTCGCCAACCCTACGACGCCACTCCCGGGGGTCACCACGCGCGAGTCTCCATGCAGGCTCCTTTCCCATACCAACCCAGTAAACACAAAGACGGAGGGCCTCCGGAGGCCCTCCGTATGTCTTATCGGCGGCCCGACGGAAGTGTACGACGTAGGGCCGCTGGGAATTTGCTCAGAGGCTCACCGGCGGGCCGCTCCCAGCGGCCCGCCGTAGGGCATATGACCATTTGCCGCTGTTATATTAACTGATTGAGGAATATTTATGGTTATACTTTCTAAGTATATTGCAGATATAGTAATGTTTTAAGGGGTGTTGCACAACCCATTAGCCGATTAATAGATTAATGGGCTGTTCAACACTTATAAAAACATTACTATATAATGCAATATGCTTAGAAAATTTAACCAGAAATATTCCTGTGTCGTTATCCAGTAATACGATGAAAAGGAGATTGCTAGGATCATAATTGCTACGGACATTGTTTATTTCATAAGTACAAAAACATTTTCGTTATTGAGTTTACATGCTGGTGTACGTGGAACACTGAACGGCGTGAACAGCCATGTAGAAGGATATAGGTTACGGCGAACAACATAATAACATCCACCCACTCGTGCGTTTTCCAAGTAACTGATTATTTTCACCCAGACACAGCGCCAGGCGCCGTCAAGGAATTCCTAAAAAAACGTGTCGTACTGCAATTATTATTATTATTCAGTCTATTTCGATATAATGAAGGAGCGAAAACATGTTATAACTAAGCTCTCATTATGTTATCGACTGGTTAAGGGTGACAATTTAGGCCTTTTGTGGGTTTTAAACCCTTTGTAAAGCCGGCCACACACACACCGGCGCGGCCTGTCCGGCCGACAAAAAGTGGCGGGGCATCGTTCGCCGGACGAGACCCACACACACACCGGCTGCCTCATGAAAATATACAGTACACGTCGGACTACCGTGGTGACAACATGAATCCGCTGTCCAAAAATGACTTGTTGGTGATGGCTGCATGTGCAGCCATATATAATATCTATATATAATGCGTCATACTATATATAATACGTCATATATAATACCTATATTATCATAAATACAATTATTACTGGTACAATTAGTCATTATCTGGCCGAGCGAGGGGCGGGCCGCGCCGGAAGGCACCCACACACACGCAGGCGGCAGGCCGCGCTGGACGGAATTTTCAAGCGCCGACTGATTTTCATCCGGCCGCTGCGACAGGCCCCGCCGGATGAAAAACACCCCCACACACACACCGGCCGCCTCTAGCCACGCCCCTTTTCGTCGGCCGGACAGGCCGCGCCGGTGTGTGTGTGGCCGGCTTAATGGCTATCGTACGTTTGGCAGTTTAGTACATTGATAGCTGGGAAAAGATTTCAAATAATATTCTATTCTAAATCATGATATTATTCATATGTTAACTCCATCATCTACATATTCCTTATTAGGTGTACCGTTGAGTATTAATATGTGTTGATAATATGTTGGAAGTTATTGAAATAAGGGAAAATATGACCTTGTGTTATCCCGTAATAATCTTCGCCGTGGTTAATCAAGTGTTATTTTTATATGATACACACACAGACAAACTGATAACCTTTTTCCATGTAAACTCCTTCCTATGTACGTATCTCATCTTTATTTCTATGTATCTCTGGGTGTTCCTGATAAAGCTGGAAATATTTGAAATAAACTGAAATATGATAATTTCTATAAACTATTATAAAAACTTTTATAATAAATTTTAATAGCTTGAACAGGCCTAATAATAGTGATGGTACCGATATTGAGATACTATGTATATTACTGAGTTAATATATATAATATGAAATGAATATTTCCCACTTACAAATACGTACCAGCGCCCAGCGGGCCTCAGGAGGATTGACGTCAAGTTGCCGCTGCTTGTCACTACTGATGTAATACTACATCAAGATAATCATATGACTGTTGTTTCAAAATGTTTACACATAGAAATATTCAATTCTTGAAATTCTGTACATTCATTTTCAACATAGTAAATTATCCCGTCTGAAAATACACCAGCGAGCCTCCGGAGGGCTGACGGAGGAAAATTTGCCGCCGGCGGCCGCCGTTCGCCGCTCTACGGCCTACGGCGGCCCGCCGGTGATGGTTAGCTGGGAAGCAGCTCTCGACAAGAAACATCAACTTGCCCCAGCCACGA